>JAHDVE020005348.1:0-228316 GCA_022606495.2 Halesus radiatus | reverse complement strand
TTTTTATCAATAAATAAAATCATTGTTAAGTACGAAATCAAGTTTTATTCAGTGTACCCGTAGGTCTAAAATTATAATAAAGGTTTTCTAAATTAACAAACAGATTTGGCTCTTAATTTTTTTTTTAATTGTTTAATGTACACATATTTGGCGAAAAAGTTCACCGATCACTGGCCAGCTAATGGCCCATCAACGGCCATCATGTAGAGGGACTATCAAAAAAATGCCAAGTCAACTGTCAAGCGTGATAGGTTATCGTTGCTCGTGTTTTTTAAAATACGCGTCTTAAAATATGTATTGTAAAAATACTAAATGACGATGGGAAGAACTTACCGAAACCGTAAATCCTTGTTGAAGAAAACAGAAAACTCAATAATTGAGAAATCCCCAGAAATAATTTCGCTTAATAAATGGATAAAATTTAACGGATTTCAAAAATGTAAAAAAATACGACTCGCCAATTTTACAGAAAGTGGACGCGGTGTGATGGCTGCCGAGAAGATTTGTCCTGGCGATGTGTTGATGGAAATTCCCTTTAATTTAATACTTAATATGAATACTCTAGTAAACGATAAGAGCTTTAAATTATTGTTTTCTAATCTGCCAAACTTTAAATACCAACCGCAAAGTTGCCAAGGATTACTGTCGTTTTATATATCATTTTTAAAAATGTCAAGTTCAACTTCATTTTGGTCTTATTATATAAATACAATTCCTACTGATTTCATTGTGCCATACTTTTGCACTGACAAGCAATTGAAATCTTTCGATGAAGGTATTCAGAATATTGTAGAATCCCAAAGACTATCTGTCCACATTACCTATCGCTACTTCAAAAAATTATTGATTTCTTATAGTGCTGCGTTTTCAGATACAGAGTTTTCAAATATGATTTCTTTATTTACCTTGGAACTTTACACATGGGCATATTTTGCAGTGAATACTAGATGTGTGTATTTAGATCCAGAAATTATGAATAACCTTCCATTTAACAATAATGGTGCAATATGTTTCAAAAGTTTGCTCAGTGATTTACCGAATTTAGGTTTAATTCCCTTTTTAGATATGTTTAACCATTCAACGAAGGCTAAGACTGACGCCAAACTAATTTATTCATTTAATTTTCACAGTAAAGCTATTTCACGCATTGTTTCCAAGAAGGGATCATTAATATTTAGATTGGCTTCTTTGTCTAGTTATTCTAAATTTGATGAAATATTTATTTCTTACGGACAGCATGGCAATTTGAAATTATTAACCGAATATGGATTCTGTTTGCCTCTCAATCCCTTTTCCGTAATAAAGTTCGGATTTGATAGTGTCTGTAACGTTTGTACTGCAAATAATAGCTCATCTTGTACTATATCCAAAGAGAAATTTAAATATATTACTAAGCATGGAATCAACGCTGATTTGTTTGTAGATAACCGTGGATTGAGTTACAACTTTCAGCGGCTATTATTTCTCATGGCAGATAATGATAAAAGTACATGGGATGTTAAAATATTTTCTGCAGAGTTTGACGATAGAGACTTGTCAAGTATATTTAAATTAGCTTCACCGATCTTATCTCAAAGAAGAAAACTGTATCATGAGATTTTATTATTATTTTCAGAAAATAATGAAAATGAAATTATGATGCAATGTTTAAATTTATTCAAAGACTATGTTCAGATTATTGATAATTTATTGCTTTATTTTAATTAAATAATTTTTATAAAATCCCATCGATGTGTTATTATTTTTTAGTTTTTGTCACTATTTTAATTATAAAATCATTTTAAAGATTGCACATTTAAATGTGCATGCCGGTAATATTGTGAGCTCGCTTCAAACTGGTTCGAATTGGTTTGGAACATCCACCCGCAGTTCCCTCGTACCCCGCAGTAACCCTAGAATGCTGGATGCATGTTGACGTTTATCATAGTCTTCAAATATTGTCATAATTTGATTAAGTTGCTGTTATATCGAATATGTTGGGGTTTAATTTAAATGCATTTTTAGTTTTATAATTTATTTATAATTTTCTATTTCCCCCTTACCATCCCGAGCTTAATCTAATTGGAAATATATGGTCTATGATCAGTGGTGTTCATTACTCTATGACCAAAAGTACACTGTGTGTAGTTTTTGAAGTTCGGGTATGAACTGTGCATTGAATATTTGAAAATGATCATTTTATTATTATCTTCCAGTGATTATTATTAAAAAGTGAACTGCGATAGAAATTTGTTAAAAATTTTAATTTACCTATTATCCTTTCATTTATTGTAATGGTTCATTTTTCTTAGGGTAGGCCTTATGATTTGAGGGGTAGGCACAGCTCAGCCTTCATGAACTGCGTGCCACTGTCTATTTTTGGAATAAAATGTATCTTTTAATATGGAAAGCATAATAACATTTTACCGAAGGAAAAAAAAATTGGTAATCACTATTAGTATCTATACAAGAATGGGAAAATGTATGCCGTGCAGAGGAAAATAACTTTAAAGTATATGATGTAGCGTTAACAAGGTAAATAATCATGATTTTTTATTCATCCAGTACACCACTGCACAAGCAAGAATCTCTTTATTCTGAATTATCTGTAAGTATTCGTAAAAAATGTCAGTACTTTCGATATTATCATCACGTTTACTTGTGAAGCAAGTAAACAAAATCTGGTGCCACAACTTTGACTGGACGAACAACTTATCAAGTGTACATTGCAAGTAGGCAGTGGCGTGCACTCCATAAAAGCTAAAAAGCTGTGCTGACTCTAAGAAAACGTGTCATTAAAAGATATTTCAAATATCTGACCAAAATGTATTTTTCTGTGAATTTGGTAAGGAACGTGTACGCTCATTTATTCAGTTGATCACAACAATCAGTGGAAGATGTTACAGGCCTCCAGGGAAATTATTTCCCTCGGGGCCTCCTGTGGAGTAAATGTAAAATGTTTTTTTTTAAAATGGCCGTTTTCAAATTTTCAATGCACAAGTTATAACTTACATTGAAAAACTACACACCGCCTACCTTTGGTCATAGAGCAATGGACGCCACTTCAAGTAGATTAATTAACATTGTCTACTCAATGAAAGATGAATAAGCAATACATTTTTTTTTTTTTTTATAGGAGGCCCCGAGGGAAATAATTTCCCTCAAGACCTATATCATTGGGGATGCTGCGTGGAGGGTCTTTTAGAGGATGGGAAAGAGTGAACTTGGGTCTTGAAGAGACCCATTTTGTATGATGGAGGAAACAGAGAGGTCAGCAGATCATTCTACAACCGAGCTGTTGAACACAAGAACGAGTCGTAGAAGCGACCCATTCTCATGTGGCAAATATCAACCGTATGCAAATGTTGGATGCGCATTTGGCATGTTTCCCGACTATGCACCGGTGCCGAAGGGATCAATGACACTAGTTCTTCAGAGAATCTTCCATTAAAATACCGGTAGAACAAGGACAGCATTCCAACCTGACGCCTGTGCTCCAATGATTGCAATCCATTTGTTAAGATAGATGAATCTATCAAACATACCGCCCATTTCTGCACAGAGTCAAGGGTTTTTTTTCTGATATTTTGAGTCTTCCGACCAGAGGTGGCTGCCAATTTTCAGATATTTTGAGTCTTCCGACCAGAGGTGGCTGCCAAATTGTACAGCGGGGCGTACTTGCGATTTGTACAGGATCAGCAGTTGTATACTATTAAATTATCTACAGGCTCTGTACAATACGCCCAGCTTCTGAGAGGCTAACTTTACTCTAGCTTCGATGGAGCCCTCATACCTGAGCTGGTCACTTACGGTGACACCAAGCATATCAATGGAGGGCTTGTTGGGAAGATTGCTTCCATTAAAGGAGGCTAGATTGTCATTTAGATCCCTTTTAGACTTAATAATAAATATAATATTATTCAATTCCTATTCCACCTATTCAAATAACATATGATGCTCTTCCTAAATCACCCTCTTTCCAACCAAATTTTAGATTGCAATGATTGCACTCCTTTGAGTGCACTATAAAGAATATTGATGCATACTCGTACAGCTTGTTCTCCTTTGGTGAAATGTTTACTAGAGGGTGAAGGTCTTTGCCAGTCTGATGCAACACAAAACAGCCTGACGGAGATCTTTCTACCAGAAGTCAGAGAACATGCTTGTCCAGGCTGTCTTTATAAAAGAATATTCTTTTTTGTGAAGTTTTTTTTTTTAAATTTTAATAATACCTGCATTACGAAATAAAGAAAAATATTTCATTTCACCACATCCGCATTGAAAAAAAAATTGGTGAAACTAAATCATTATTAGCCAAGATAAGAACCAATATATTTGTACCGGACGTGGTTAGGTTAGGTTAGGCTAAATTTAGCATTAAGATGTTTAATTTTAAGTATAATAGTAAAGGTCACGTAGCATCACACTAGGCACTACGAAACGAAATTTCCTGGCGCAGAGATAAAGAAGATAACGTACAAGCGCGAGCACTTCTCGTCTTCGTTTCTATGCCACTGAGTGAGATTTTCTCGTGCCTAACCCAACGAGTCGCTACTGATCGATAACGGGACATTTCCCTGACCCCCGCCAATCCTACCGCTTGCCCGCCGACGGTCTTGGCCCTTGGGTTGGGCCCTGATCGGCGGCCCACCAAACTGGCTCGGTTCGGTGTAAAACCTGTAAATATATATTGTTGTCGACGATTTCCGCAGATGTAGAAACAGATCTTAATAAACGAAATTTCAGACCTGTGTACGAGCATCCGCGGAATCATATAAAATTAAGTTCTATACTGTATTGATTTTAATGTTATTAATAAAAATCTGGTGAAGGGCAGGAGAGGCTTAATCGAATCTTGAGGTCGAGGTCCATAACCTAATTTTTTAATTTAGTCAATTCGAGATTGTCTCTGTCCCCCGCAGTATGTGAACTCGGGGGACAAACGGTTCGTTAGATCGGCCGACGGTAACACAGTATCGCAACCGAGTACGGGACAAAATCACTAAATTCAAAAAGTAGAGCTCACCACTGGACTGACCCTTCTGCCTTTGCCTGCCTCTTCACTGCTTCTGACCGACATGGACTTTATTCTCTTCGCCCCCTGCCGCTCTCCTACTCTAAATGCAAAGTCGATCGCCTTTCTCGAGGCGCCCCCCCCCCTTCCCATCCCTTACTAAATGCAGAGTGACTCGCCTTTCTCAAGGCGCCCCCTCTCCCATCCCTTCCTACCCATCTCCGAGGCGTCGAAGTAACCAGCCCCGTAACATCTTCGAAACGCGCGGCAGGTATTTACAGAACCTGTCCCGTACAATATTTATCATTTAAGGCTCGATATTTTAGTAATTTTTAGAAATGGTATCACTCGGCTTATCTTGTTAGGACTTCTAGCATAGAGCAACAACAAATGTAAATATCTCTTTTACTTAATTCTTCATTCTCTTTTCTTAATTCCAGACCTGCGTTAGAGCCCATATGTAATAGAGCCTTATGCCCCCATCATTGATGATTCATATAATGAGCCTGGACCTGAGCCCAAGCCCCAACCCGACTGCGGACCCATCCGCCCGTGCCCATAAACTAAACGAGCCCTCAATCGGTGCTCTCTCATTCACATTTGTACATTTGCGGCACATTCCAGAGGGGTAGATACTTTCAGTATCGCCCTGGTGAAAGACCATCAATCTAAGTCGAAACATTGCTTGAAATGGTTTTATCCGTATTTGGTGACCAGATCTGAATATCCAGATACTCACCTCCCATTCTCTTCCCCATCTCCTTCCCTTCCACACTACCTTCAGCCTCATAACATTGAATATACCCCAATTGGTTATGCCATAGTCTTACTGACTCCAGACGGTTGGGAACAGTTAGGGCTCTTGTGCTGTAATTACACTAAAACTAGTCATAAGATAAAAGCACTGGAAAATAATTTGTACAGCACAGCGTACTTGGGGTAATTTTTCACAAAACGGCATTATACAAAATATTATTATTTATTATAAGACCATTATTTTAGATGAGTCATGGCTCCAAATGTAATGAATAAAAAGTGTGTAAATATTCGTTCACCTATTCAGTTTCAAGGCGAGATTATATAAACAAAATATTTACATTCTAAGAAAATAAACAAAGCAATATACTAGACATGAAGCCAACTTCACTCACATCCGACTTTTCCACCATTTTTAAAGAGAACATGTGGGAATGGATCAAATAATGGGCTTGACTAAAGGAAAGGACAGTCAAATGACCGAGCTTTTCGTTGTGGTGGCTTCAGTTAGTAATAAGAAAAAATAAAACAAACTAATAACTTAAAACCTGTTTTATATATAAGACAATATATTAATTAGGCCAAAAACAGGTTTTTTCGTAAATAAAAAAACACCTAACCTAAAAGCTTTATAAAAACTTGAAACTTTATCAAGCTATAAATTAATTAAAATGCTTGATTTCGCTTCTCCGGTTACTGAAATAGTTGTTCCTCATTGTAATTAAACTAATAAAAAGTGTTTTTGATTTAAAAAATACGTGTTTACATGGATACTTAATAAACATTTTTAGTGTTGTCAGAAAAAATGAGCTACTGCTATCAGAGTAACATTTTTGTTACTCAAGATGGCTATTAGAATATTCAACTTTCCCATAAAACGCTACACAGACTGCCCTAAACAAAATCAACTTCAATCAATAAAATGACTACTTTATAATTTCGTAAAACAAAGTTTGCAGGTTACGAGTTACGAGTGAAGGAAGTGTCAGATTCACTTGTCAAAATCCTTCTACTCTATGGTATAGTAATGATGCACACATCCCGCCATCTTAGGCCAGTCTCTGACGGTCCGGTAAGGAATCGACATAAACCTCATGCGTGATACCGACAGGGCACTGCTAGGCCTGAACCTAATATATTCATAACAGGTATACGTATTATAATACCGCCATACATCGGATATATCGATACTGGCTCCATAGATATTAGCGTTCTATCCGATCCGGCCGTTACGAATATGTAAGCGATATTTATTGAATACGTGATTTCTGATATTCAGTATCGGTATATCGTATATCGATATTTAACACTTGCGTTATTGACCGATCTCGATATATTCGATACAAGTATCATCTCCAGTATTCATCGTTATACGATATTGACAGATACAAGGTACCTATCCATATCGGTATCGGGCAAGTTCAACGCGATTCTGCCCGCCGCCATACTCGCGCGCAGGCGTAGGTATATTAAATAGACATTATTTTTGACAGATACATTAGAAATTGACGATTTAAAAGTAATTATGAGAATTGATAAAATAAACAATCCCGTTTTCGGTGATTAATCTATAATAATAATAATAAATGGATGATTTATACAACACCGTTTTTATATAAAATCACTTCTAGAGCACTACTTTTGATTCCGAAAAAAGCACGTTTTCAGTTCCTGACATTATACTACATTTAATTGGAGTGTTAATGTTTAACGTGAAAGTGAATGGTAGGAGAAGTCGGTGACTCCTGAAGATGACATGGCACGATCAAGTGAACCAATTAATTGAGTCGGATCATGTCAAGCGTCAGAATAAGAGAAGAATATGTATGAATGAGAATGGTAGATGAAGTCGGTGATGCCCAAGGATGACATAGCACGATCAAGTGAACCAATTAATTGAGTCGGATCATGTAAAGAGTCAGAACAACAAAAAATATGTATGAATAAGAATGGTAGAAGAAATCGGTGACGTTCAAGGACGACGTGGCACGATCAAGTGAACCAATTAATTTATTCGGATCATATCGAGAGTTAGAACAACAAAGAATATATATGAATGAGAATGGCAGAAGATGTTGGTGACGCCCAAGGAAGACATGGCACGATCAAGTGAACCAATTAATTGAGTCGGATCATGTCAAGCGTCAAAATAACAGAAGAATATGTATGAATGAGAAAAAGTGTTTGTATATTTATAGAAAAAGTCGATGACGCTTGAGGAAGACATAGCACGATCAAATGAACCAAATACTTAAGTTGGGCCACGTCAATAGTCAGAATAACAGAATAATCTGTATAAGACAATACATGAATGTGAATTAAGCAAGAAGTATGTGCCAAGACCGAGTTGTTTGGCGGTCTATCCTCTTTGCATAATCCTACAGTGAAACGGTTCAATGGTTACTTTGATTAAAAACTTTATTTTCGTTGCAAAAATTATAAAGCCACTAAAAATGACCTATCACAAGTATTATACGTGAACACAATATTTGAATTCTTTATTTTATAATGTCATCGAGGAAAGAAGAATTGAAAAAATGCTGAAACAGTCATACCGGAAAGCTCGGCCTTTGTCGATCTGTAACCGCGTGGGGGAAAACCTGATTTCTGGACGTAGTTCTTGACAGTTTCGTATTTTATTGTCGGAGGCCACAGATGATCCAACGGTGATATTTTTTTGGTAATCCCCGTATCTGGGACATTTTATAAAACCAAAATCATTATATTTGGATCAATACATCCATCATAGATCATAACTTCATGATATGTAACACACTCGGACAATTCAAATATGTACATAATGTCTCAATGAATTTTTGTTTTATTTTTAATTAACATATAGTATTATCTAAGCGTACAAACAAATATGGACAAAGAACTTGAGATCAGTTGATTTCTAGGTGTTTAAATATGTCACCTGCTGAAATAAAAAAAATCTATCAAAACTAAACAGTTATTAAATATCATATGTTGAAAACTTTGTTAGCTGAAAGGAACTTTCTGTACGCGCCATTTATCCTTTGAGTTCAAACATGGAGAGGGATATGAATTTTCGGCTAATAATGGAGGTTGAGAAATATGCATGCCTTTATAATTATAAATTACCAGCATATGCATTAAAGGGGACGACGGAGAAAGCTTGGTGTGCAATAGGAGGAGTTCTATTATTATCAGGTATGCAATCACTTTATTTTTGACATATTGTAGGCATCGGATTATATTATATGCATTTACTTATAAGCTGATGAGTTTAAACACTCGTGGCCTCTATTAATAATTAACTGTAAATTTAATATATTTATCCAATAATTGAGTTGGCAATATAACATAACTGCGACACAACTGTCAAAAGCGTCGTCAGTAAATACGAAAATGCACACAATCCGATAGTAATAACACAAAGATCAGGTATGAAATATCTTTATTTTTCACGTAATATTATTATGAACAGCAATTGTATTGCCACGGAAGTGATGCTCGTGGTTTTATGAAATGATTGCTCATGTATTTGCGAACTGTATGGCCAGCAGAGTTTGCGTATATCTGCATAACTTCTTGCAAATCAAATTGTTGTGTTCTGTTGTCTCCTTCACATTCAATTACAGGTACCGAATACTGTAATCCGTCTTTGACACGAGCGAAGTTATGCAATATGCATACGGCTTTTGATATGTTTGCCACAGTTTGGTAATTAATACATCGAATAGGAGTTAAAAGTACTAGGAACTTCTGTGTCATCATACCAAAAATACATTCGATCGTCTTTCTTCCTCTACTCAATCTGTAGTTGTAAATCCTTCTTTTATTGTCAAGAGTACCATTAGGGAAAGGTCTCAACAAATACCGTTTTAAAGGAAACGCATTACCTCCTACAAAAAAAATATGGTACTTCTTGACAAGTTTCATCGTGAGGCAAAGGGGAAGATGGGGTAAGTTTAAGCCATCTCTTTCCAACCAATAAGTTATTCTTGAATTTTGAAAATTCCCCCATCGTTGTTGCGATCAGCATATCCAGTTTCAATCAACGTAAATAGTCCATCGGCGTCACAAGCGGCCATTAGAATAATCGAATGGTATTGTTTGTAGTTGTAATTAGTTGAGCCTGTATTCGGAAGTTTTTGAATTCTTATGTGCTTTCCGTCAATAGCTCCCAAGAAATTGGGTATGTTCCATAATTCGTTGAATCTGTTTGCTATTGTTTTCCATTTTTCAGTTGAAAGTATAGCCATATATTCATCATGTAGAGTATCCCATATCACTGGCGTTGTTTCTGCTATTATGTTTGAAACAGTATTATCTCCTCTTGCAAAATATAGTCCCAAGGAAACAAAAGTGCAGTCAGTAGCAAGGTACCTAAAAAACATATTTTTTTTAATAAACTTATTCTAACTAAGTATGTATTTTCTTTTTAGTTGCTGAGTGCAAAGAGAAATGGAGAAATGTGAGATCCACGTTCATTCGAAGTATGAAACCTCTTCCGAGCGGATCAAAACCGAAAAAAGGCCTATTATTTAAGGGACCATTTAAATTTCATCTTGCCTTTTGTTAGACCCATTAATAAAATGGAAAACGCTGGCAACCTTCCGGAATGTGGTACAGATGCAGTTCTGGAACATGATGTAATTCCATTAATGGAATTTGACAAATCAATGGAATGCGAAGGAGAAAGAGAACCATCAACATCCAGGAGCAACGTTCAAGAGCCTAGTGATAGAGCTCCAACATCAACACCTCGATCTATAGCATCAGAGCTCGATAGAAGCGGTCGTAAAAGAAAAAGATCGATACCTGAAGTGGAGAAAACATTTATCGATTACTTAAGAAATAAACAAGGAAATAAAGAAAACCTATCTCCTTTTGAAAAATTAACGCACCTGTCTCCTGCTGGTCCCAGATGGATCATTTTTTCAAAAGCATTTCTGGTGAATTCCAAAACATGACTGAAATAGAATTAAGGGATTTCAAAATTGAAGCTTTGCAACTTATCGCCAAAATTAAAAGTCAGAGACCGGCCCCATTAGCCACTGCCACTTCAGTTGCTTTCGACCATCAACATTATTGTTCTCCTTATCTGTCATATACCGACACAGACACAGAGCCCCAACAATACGATAAAACCATCGAAGAAGATGATCCACCGGAAGTAATTATTAATGAACAAGAAGAATTTATAATATGCGATAATCAATAATAAATTTATTTCAGTGTTTCATCATAAATGGACAAATTGGGATTTTCTTCTTCGGTGGCTATATAGTGTTGTGCATTTTGTGGTACGGGATAAAGAAGAAATAGGAGAACAATAATATTGAAACATCAGTTTTGAAATACCTGTCACCTGGGACAGAGCTGAAGACAAAAGCATTGCGATTGTTTTTTTTTTAATATTTACTTTGTAAATAATCAATAATATTTTGTTCCACTTGGGGTATCTTTGCATTAGCTTCTGTCGAGTTCTGGCGATATATGATAATGTGGATGTTGGTTGGTTGAAGCTCTTTCACCATCGAAGTTGCCCCTCTTCATTGTTCTCTTTTTATAAATGAATTTGTTATATTCGCTTAAATATTCTTGACTTTATATCATATTTTTATTCATTTATGTTATTGTTTATGTTACCATTAAAACATTATAATAATTATCTAATAAGAGTTTTATTTAACACACTTCAATTTTCATTTCTCCAATGGCAGTATGCAAGTGTAAGAATTTATACTCATTCTGCGGGTTGAATATAGTGTCCTTTTGATAAAATATTCAGTAAAATTCAACAATTGCGCCTCACTGTTAATATGCATAAAGCTTAGTAAAGTTTGAAGTTTTGTATGGAATTGTTGGTTATTTTTTCGTTTTTTCTCTGTAAATCCGAATGCAATGAATATACTCAATTATATTTAAAATAGTTATTAGGTTCTTAGTTTGAGTTTACAGAAAAAAAGAAAAATATTGAAGCGGAATTGTTGAATTTTATCAAATATTCCGGATGCATTTTTTTATGGATATACATAAATTTGGGACCTTTACAGAGATCGAAAAAAGCAGAACTAACTACCCTTTCTGCCTCAAGTGCGTCAATTACATACCTCAGTCTTATTAAAACTCTTTCCTCAGCACTAACGCACTCCCTCATATTGGTATTCATTTTTGTAATACATGGAGCAACGAGCTGCACCAGTTCTTGGAATGTTTTTTTTTGACATTCGGTACATTTGCCGGAATTTTGCATCATCTTCGGACAGTTCCCTGGTAGCAACAAATAACCTACAATGAATATTACGTTCAATATAGGGGTGGACCCAAAACCTTCTCCTTTTTTGTCTCATTCGAAGGAATAAATAGGATACCAGAGCCTCGTCTTCACTTGATTCCCCCGAAATTTTTCGATTTTGAGTTTGACAGATCCGATAACTTCGGCGGTAAACATTACAGAAATCTGCAATACCGAAAATTTACCGGCCCCGCTACAAATCACTGCAGACCCATCAGAGAGTCCGTCAGAGAGTGGCCTATTGACCGGATGAATCAAGACAAGAATTTTCATAATTTGATATTTCGGCACATGATAATTCGTAACACCATAATTCATAGGAGTAATAAATAAACACACTAATTATTCGGTACACTCTTCTGGCTTCACACCAGTTAGTTATCGGCCTTCCACGCGACTGCTTTGCCCGATGCTAAAAAAACTATGGCTTCGAAAGGTTCAACCATCCCGTCATCCTTTTCTATAGTTAGTAGGCTTGACTTGTGCCGAAAAATCATGCTATGAAAAATCTTCAGAACAGAACCCCGATGCCCAGATGCGTCCAAGTTCTAACATTACATGAGCCTCGACACGCGACCAGGCCGTCTTCCATAAATTAATTTCCACCATAACTGGTCGATTTATTAAATACGTTTAAGATAAACTAGGTTTCTTCTGCTTACATTTATTAGATCATGTTGCTCCTTTTTATAATTCCCTGAGTGTGTGCTGCGTTAATCGAATAATAATAATAATCCCGCGGACTTGAAGGCAGTTGAACGAAGAACACACCGCTTTATTATTATTTGTTGTAATATTTTTTTATTGATTTCAATTGCGAACACATTGATATACAAATGGCTGAATTTACAGACCTACCTACTTTAAAACATTTGCGTCACAATTCCTAATAATTTCCCCCGGATAGATAGACCTTGAATAAATTATACAATAAGCTGGCAGCTTGCATTATTGATCGACCGGAAACCATCATAAAGCTTAGAGTGCCCTAAGCCATTCTTTTAGAACATCGGCATAAGTCGACAAAAAGGCAAGACGCGAGGGCAGTAATAAATAAAAAAATACTTGAGCGACTGATGCCAGACAATACATGTCATAAAACCGACCCTTGAACGGGCCAATCGATCTCGTTAAACCGTGGGACAAGTATTTCGTTGTATTGGTAAATAAATTAAACGTTACGAAATCTTTCAATATTAATATTAACATTAGAATTAATTAACTACACATAAGAACATTAATGTACATTTAGATAAATCTATTTTATAAGTAAACCTATGCTGAATATGTTTCTTATATCAAAAAGGTTGTCCCATCTCGCCCTTCGGAGAGGCCGCCCAAGCCACGGAAGAGTTGTCACCAGAACTTCGGCTCGGGAGTTGGTTGACTTTACGCCTCCACCCCAGGAGGAAGTCCGAGTTCCTCCCTTCGGAGAGTTAACTCCAGTTCGGAGTTTTGTCCTACCTCCGCCCTTCGGAGAGGTTGCCCAGGCCACGGGAGAGTTGATTGTATGCTTCCACCCAGGAAGGTACCCATCTCCACCCCTCGGAGAGGCCACTCAGGCCCTCTGACCGCAGTTGCTGCAGACTTCTCCCAGGAAGTTACAGGTCTCCGCACTTCGGAGACCTGTAACTCAGAGTTGCGATATATTCAGCCATAGAGACGCGAGGACTCTGGATAATCAGCATAAAAGGAAAGAGCTTTTAAACTCTTGTTGTAATTCTACCATCGCCCAGTGAAAACTAAGATTTTTAGGTAGAATTTAAGACTTGATGGTGAAAGACTTTCCGTAGAATTAAGCGAATTGAATTTATAGTTCTAAGAATAAAGACTTTCCCGTAGTATTAAACCCTCGAACCTCCAATTTTAATTATACGTATGCATGCGCTTAATTCAGATTTACTTTAAATTAAGACTAACCCCTCAAATGTTTCGTCTATAATAATAAAAGATTCATTGTAATACCTGAAGTGAGTTTTAGTTCCTACCTTTTTGCGTTATTCCAAGATATATACACCTAAGTAATGCGGAAATTTGACGATACCTATTTTCATACAGATTGGACGTGAAATATCTTTTTCTAAGGAATTTTGTATTCAATTTTCCATAGAAAAAGACAAATCACCAGAAATCTGGATGATAATAGGTGTCGTCTAATTACCACTTAAGAACCTGATATGACGGTGCGTCGGGCAGTTGGTATTATTCTAGGAATAACGCAAAAAGGGAGGAATAGAAATGCGATCTTAGGTAGTTACAAGTAATTTATTTTTATATACGTGGGTTTAGTCTTAAAACTAGAGTAAACTTAATTAGACAATTCAATAAAACTAGATACCGAATTACTTAATTCTACTGTTAAAGTCTTTGTACTTAAAATTAGAGGTTCACTGGCTTAGGCAATGTGGGAGGAATTATCATTAGAGTCAGGCACTTCCCTTTTTGGTGATGACTGTCCAGGGTCCAGTGGCTGCGTTGTATGTAGAGTCCTCGCGTTCGCACTACGTATTCGTGTACCTCCGGATCGGGAGTAGGTGCAACGCGGCGATAATCAGGGGCCTGGGCGGTCTCCGATGTTGATCTTCGAAGGGCGAAGATCAGTTACTTCCTTCTGGGATGGAAGCGTAGAATTCGTAGAGCGTAGAGGACCTGGGCGGCCTCTCCAAGGAGCGAGAATAGGAACCTTCCTGGGCGGAAGGTTTCACTTGGCTGTCTGTCCTGGGCGGACTACTGCAACCGACTCGTGCTTCCTCGGTGGAAGCTTTCACTCGACTCTCCGTCCTGGGCGGACTCTGGCAATCGACTGTCTCCTAGAGCCCACTGTCCTTCTGTCTACCTGTAGGTATTATCTTTTAAACCGCATTGTTCAGCGGCCTTTGTTCCGTCGGCAATCCTTTGAGGTGTTTATTGCCGTCTCATAAAATTCCAACGGAATTGCGGGCTTTCCCAAAATAGCAGTTAAGATTATATTATTTTAGTTACGATTTTTCCTAACAATAGGTTCGGCTAGCTTTTGTACTAAATTTATTTTATGGCCGGTCTAATCTGGGAATTCCTATTATTTAAAATGCACATTTTAAATCTAAATATTTCGGTGAATTCGGTCAATTATTTTAGGTGATTACAAAAGGCTATATCAAACCTAACAAAACCAATAATTGCGGAACAGTTCGATATCGATTTATTGATGGCATTCGATATATCGATAACAAAAAAAATCCCAATTGCTACTAGGATTTCTTGTCTATTACATTTTACATAATCTTTGCAGAACGAAAATTCATTATCCAATATATCTATGGTATATTCGGTGGGGCGCATATATCTGTAGTGGGGCGCTTCGCATTTTCGTGGGGCACCTTCAAACTTAAAAAAAACAAAATCTGAATAGTATTATTTTTGTTAGCATTGGGCGTATTAATTTTTACAGCCACCTTCGCCAACCATGCTAGTCAATTAGTTGAAAAATACTACAATTTACAAGTTGTTCTTACATAACATATAACCTCAAAAGTATTAGAAGATGGGTAACAGTGTTTCGGCAGCCGATCTGACTCCTCCAAATGACGCAGCACACAAGAATATGGCAGTGGGAACGCCCCCTCTAGAATGTCCCATGCACAAGGATTACAAACCTCCCCCTAAAACTGGAGAGTGTCCTGTGAAACATGATAGGGATGACATCAATCCATTGAACATGGTGAGTTTTAACACGTTAACAATGTTTCCCCCGATATAATTCTAAATTATAGATGTAATGTTTTCTACAAAACGTTTATTTTTGTTGAACAGATAATAAACTATACAAAGGCTGACATCAACATCTGAATAGGTTATAAGCGAATCGCATTTGTCAACCCTTATATATCGTTTGAATTGATGATTTATACAATTCTTTGTCATTTTACTGGTCTGTTGGTTTCACCAATATTTAACAGATTCTACCCTATATACAAACGGCCAAAGTTCAACGAAAATCTGACATTCTTTTCTTTTACCATGTTTTATCATTTGTGTTATCGATTAAACATATTAGTCAAAATTCTTACGAAACATGGTTGCATCTCTTATACTTTTTTATGATTTATTCCTCTGTAGCATTTCAAGTGATGATACCAAGGGGAATTGTTGATAGACAAATCAATTTTTTGGTACTCTCTTATCAGAAGCCATATTTTTCTGCCAGCTTTAAATATAAAACTCAATAACTAATTAGATTGGATTATAATATCTATTGCTAAAAGGTATTCCCCATTGTAATTACAATTACCTTGTTTTCACAATAGTTTATCTGTATTTTCGAGCTAGCAGAGAAATGGTTCTGGATAACAGAAAAGCACTGTTTTTTTAACCTTTGGTTATTTTAGGTAAACTGAGATAATGCTAATACCTTTTATCAGTGATTCCCAATGTGGCCAATATCGCCCACCGGTGGGTGATCAAGAGTTAGCACTTACGTTATTATGAACACTAGGTATTTTAGCGCCTTTTTGTTGAGATCTATATTTGATGTAATGTAAAGGTTTCCATTTCATAAAATTACAAAAGATTTTGTTACAAATTTTTTCTTTGGAATTTGACTTTCCAAACGATAAGAATCAACAGCTTTTTTTATTGGTTTGTCCTTTTATCTAATTTTTGCCGGCGGTCCTTTTTTCGGGCTCGTCAATACACAAATATATTTCGCTCGGTGAAATCACTGCCAAAAAAGTCGAAACAAGCTTTGCAATGGAACTCTGCGGCAAAACTGTTAAGTGGTTAAAGAAAAATCTACTTGAAAAGTGGGCAATGGGCCCAAGCAGGTTTGGAACCTCTGGGCTAAATTACCACGCCCACATAGATATATTTAGAAAGCTGTATTGAAGTCTGAACATAACTAAGATATTTAGTAATAACAATATACTGTTTGCTAGTATTGATTTAACCAATAGCCTATGATTTGCCTGTGTAGATGCCCCCCGCAAACCAGCAGCCTGCCCCGGACCAGCCCTTCCCGTTGCCCACAGAGCGCCAGGTGTCCACCATCCCCCGCGCCATTCCCGATGGTGACAACAAGTTCTGGGTCTACCCGAGCCAGCAGATGTTCTGGAATGCCATGCTGCGCAAGGGCTGGCGCTGGAAGGAGGAGACCATTCAGCAGAAGGATATGGATGACATCATCAAGATTCACAATGCCAATAATGAGCAGGTTATAACCGTTAGATTTTTAAAATTCTTAGTTTAATTAGCGGCAAGGTCATAGAGAAAATTCTAAGTTCTATTTAAATTTGAAACCCCCGGGTTACCGGCACCGGAATTTGAATTCGGAACTTTCGTTATGGTCCTGCCTCTGAGAGCTCTGTTGTAATTTATTTCTCTTATTTATATAGTTTTTCTGAAAGAAGGAGAGGTTGCAATGGAACTATCAGCGGTACGTCTTTGTAAATATTCTTGTAAATCGTTGTGATTTTTTTAACAGACTGCCACACAATATTTCTTAGTGTGATGACATAGTTTGTCTTGATGTACTTATTATTAGAACAATGAAATTTAAGAAAAATAAATTTTAACCTCCTGAAGAGTAAAAACTTTATATTTTTTCAAAGGACGCCCGAGGAAGACTTGGCATCCGAGTGGATTAAATATTTGAGTTGTGTCATGTTAAAAATTAAATAACAGAAGATTATGTATGAGACAATGCATGAATGTGAATACAGCAAGGAGTATTTACCAAGACAGTTATGTAGCGATCCATCCTCTGCCCACTCCTCCGGTGAAATGGTTAGTATATTAGTTAAAAAAAAATTTCAGCCATTCGTTTTTAACGCCTCTTGGAATCTATTTAACACTATCTTATTTTTTGGGATGGAATGAAGATTTTACTTTCTTTAGTACTAGTTCGTCCTTTCTTTGGTCATTGGGTGGGAACTAGAGAAGTCCTTACGAAAAGAGTTGAATTTTGAGAATGAATATTCAGTAGTCGTTTTTCAGGATTTAAAAAAATTTCTTATTGAAATTTGCTCGTTATTGAGTTATATTTTGTTTGTCTTCCAGGCGTGGAGAGAGGTTCTGAAGTGGGAGGCACTGCATGCTCGGGAGTGTGGAGCTCCCCGTCTGAAGAGCTTCGGGGGCAAGGCCACCCAGTACAGCCCCAGGGCTCGCATCAGACAGCTTTTGGGGTTAGATGTTCACATTTTTACTTATTAAACTCTATTATAAGATTTTTAGACTTAGGTGTCAAACGCATTTAAAAAAAAGAAAACACAGGTGTCAGAAATTTTTCCGAGCATCCGGTTTGGAAATTGCCTGCGCTCATTAAAAAAATCGTACCTCCCAATATTAATATGGAAACATATAAACTGCTTGCTGTGATTTTAAAGCCAATGCATCCACACATATTTCACTGTTTATTCCATATTTTTAGGTTTTATAAAAAAAAATTATAAATCTTTAAATTTATAAATCTTTAAATTTATAAATGCGTGAATTCTATATTTTAGTAAGACAAAAATTGAGGGCACTGCGATTGTTTAAAACATTTTAAGTGACAACACCAATATGGTTCATGGGAAAATTAAAGTGAGTTTAAAAAGGAACAATTGTCCAAATGAATATTTTTGACTTCAACCAAACGGTATTCAGAAATTAGTGGTACTTTCCGAAAAGAGATGATTCTACATTTATAAGACAATTTTATATTTAAACCTTTTTTTTAACGCTTTGAACGGAAGATAATAACATGTAAAAGCGATTTTTTTGAATTTTTTAAATGTAAATACATATACCCATTTATTAGATGTTAAATCAAAATAAAACAAAATCTAATTCACAGATCAAAAATATTAATTTGAAAACAAAAAATTGGTTTAACTAACGTTTATGATATTTAATTACACGGGTAGTTTTGTCAAAATACTGGCAACATGCTACACTACCGCCCCTAGCGGCCCGGACTATAGGCTTCCAGACTGCGTTGTTGTAATAAATATTTTATTTCCTTGATAAACAATTAACTGTTTAGGGCTTTAACTGTTAAGGGTCCAGTATAAGACCGGGTATTCACCGCCGTAAGGAATTTTAGTCCGCAAACTCAAAACACGGACCACCGCGAGCCAGCAGCGGGATTGGGGAAATGGGGATAATGTAGACCTCGCCGGATTGGAAAAAAATGTTCGGCATATTGATGGAATACGAAAA
This sequence comes from Halesus radiatus, assembly GCA_022606495.2. NCBI lineage: Eukaryota > Metazoa > Arthropoda > Insecta > Trichoptera > Limnephilidae > Halesus > Halesus radiatus. The sequence goes on along the minus strand of JAHDVE020005348.1, from coordinate 209,123 downwards.
AAAAACATTTGCTCTATATTTTTTTGTTTATTCGCTGTATAAAAATAAATGAATAGAAGCTTGACAGACTTAACTTAGCAGTCGGAAAAGGGAGGATTTTTTTGCCGCTTACTGCAAAATAAAGCAAGTCGATCTGTTGGTAATAGGATAGGGTAACTGATGAGAATATGTTTTTTTCAATTTATATATAATATATTAATTATTGACAGTATCCATACAAAGTTCCTGCCTTTCACAAAAGATTTGTTTTCTATTTACATATTTATTTCTTCACAGCATAATCTTTTATTTTTGCTTCGGAAATATTATAGAAATGCTTAACGTGGACCAACTGCTCAGAAATACTTATAAGCACAGTTTTTCGACACGGAATTATTTTCATGGATTTTGAATCAAGGAATCCGATTTTCGATTGTCCACTAGGGGATTCAAGGTAGTTGAAATGAATTGGATGCTTTTTTTATATGGCTGTTCTATCAGTGGCTTTGGTTTTTATTAATGGATGAGTAATCCTACTATTACATTTGAATTGAGAATCAAGATGGAGGATGTGAATTAGATCCCATTTATTAAACGGGAATAAGAATTACATGTCTTTCGATAATTTTTGGGATTTAGAAATGCCCTTCACTATTGTATACTAAACAGCAGTAAAAATAAAACATAGGTAGATAAAAATGATTTATAACCCACTCCAGATGCACACAATAAGCTTGAATACAATTCACCAGTAGTCCAGTAAATGAAGGCAATAAGAAAACTGAAATTTTGTACGTGAATAATACCTATAACAGGGAGTATTTTCACAAAAGTGCCCTATCTTTCCCTTGTCCCCCCAAAGGAAAGTAGACTAAATATGCTATAATTTGAAATCAAATACGTTTCTTAATAGTGTCCGAGATACAGAGGTTCTAAATTATGCAAATTTTCCGTAAGTTGTCATTCTTCGCTATTTTTCAGTGATTTAGTCAATTTTCACAGCGAAGGAGTAATTTTTCGACAAAGGTTAATCAATACTTTTTTAAAGTAAACCAAACATGCTATAATTTGAAACCAAGTAGGTGTCTGAGGATCTAATATAGTCCGAGATACACCTGTTCTAAATGACGAAAAAAAAATGATGTTGTCTTTCTTCACTATTTTTTTAGTGAATTAGTCAATTTTGACAGTGAAGGAGTAATTTTTCGACAAAGGTAAATCAACATATTTTTGAAGTAGACTGAAGATGCTATAATTTGAAACAAAATCGGTCTCGAAGGACCTAATATCGTCCGAGATACAGTTGTTCTAAATCACGAAAAAATGTTGTCATTTTCTGCTATTCTTTTTAGAGTTTTAGTCAATTTTAACAGCGAAGGAGTAATTTTTCGGCAAATGTTAAATAATACTTTTTGAAAGAAGACTAAACATGCTATAATTTGAAACCAAATTGGTGTCTGAGGATATAATATCGTCCGAAATATAGCTGTTCTAAATAATGAAAAAAAAATCTATGTTATTATGGTTTTTTTCAATTTTGATTGTGAAGGACCACGATCAAAGTGAATTAATATTCAAGAATTTAAAACCAAATTGATCTCCGGGAACCTAACAGCATCCGGGAAATAGCTGTTCTAAATAATGCAATTTTTTTCTTTGTGATCATTCCTAGCATTTATTATACGTTTTGACGTTAGATTCAAGTTCAATGCACCTTCTAACCCCCAAATCTCAATTTTCAATGAAATCGGTAGAGATCTGATGAAATTCAAATTGGCCGCAGAAATCATACATTTTGATATTAGATTCGAGTTTAGTTCACCCCTAAACACTCTAATCTGAAAAAAAATACCATAAAAATTACGCATTTTGACATTAAATTTGAGTTCAGCACCCCCCCTCACATGACTTACGCCGTTTTCGAACCAAATCGGTGTGAATATCTAGAGATTCAAGATAGCCCCTAAAACTACGGATTTTGTTAGGCACAGATCGGCATACTTATATATGCAGTCGGGATGATTGTAAATTATATATTTTAAAAATAATTCGTTCATTCCTTAGTTTCGCTTTTGACACACATAACCTTGGAGATCTGTACCAGTCTGTCTGTTTTTTCCAGTGCGCTGGTCTTTTATATTGTGCCGTATAATAAATTAATCACTTTTTGAACCATCTTGAAGAACGTTGCAAAGACATGTGATTACAAAAAAATATCGAAAATACGTAATTTCTACTTTCCGGTCGCAGTCTCCCCACCTATTCGTTATAAAACAGAGAAATATCGAATTTCAAATGGACGTCCGCTCGCTCCGAAGGATTTCTCACAACTGATTTACTCCGGCGAAATAAATAGTTTTATCAAGAATCGCGCGGGCCGGAAATTCTCATACAACTTTTGTATGACGGAACTGAATTTAAAAATTCCCGAACTTTGAGGGAATTACAGTGAAAATCTAGATTTACTGAATTATTTTTAATAAACGCCCTTGGTTTTTAATCTTATTTCCTCTGACATTGTGGAAGGATTTTAATTAAACATGTTTGTAATGGGTGCAGTTAGCATAACGGCGAAGGCACTGTCGAGCGTTTTACTTAAAATTACAGTAGATATTTCATATATAATGTAAAAGATTACAGTTTAAGAATTTACGTCACTGAAAACCTTAGACACTATCGTAACTTTCTGATAAGAATTTGCAGATAAATTATGTGTTGTATTGCTTACGTTAGCATACTGCGAAGTGACGTTTAGCCCCTTATTTCAGTTTTCCCCCTTAATACAATCCTAATAGCTTCCTAAAATATATATTCATGAGCAGAAAAGGAGTAATATCATACGCAGGTCACCTAATATTTATTTTTTTCAATTTTCCATTTCTATAATCTATTAAGAATATATTTCACAGAAAATCTATTAAAATGTATGGAAATACCCAATTCGTAGAACTCGGACCGAGGGCTAGAGGGCGCTAGTGTAGCACGTTGCTATCAAATGTCACGAGCTGTAGGTATTGTCACAAATGGTATTTGATATAATCGAGATATGTTGTTTTGGATTTTTCCAAAACCAAACTGTCAAAATTCGAATGTGTGTATAATAAATTTCAAAGACAAATTGAGTAGCTGGGAGGTGCCACAGTAATGAAAAAAATTCCTTCTACTTTATTAAATGTTCTCATTTTATTGCCAAGCTTATTATCAGAAATTGCCCCACTTAGTACTTATTTGGGTTAATATTTAATATTGCTATTTTTGTATGTTGTCTATGGTCTACTGGAAATTCACACACATTAAAAAAAATGCTATTTTTAACATGTATATAAACAATTCTTAATTTGAAAAATTTCCAATCGCAGACTATCAAAATCGAATGCACTAAATTCAGATATTTATTACATTTACTACAAAAAACTAGTATTACATTGGAAAAATACATTCTCTGTCTACAATTATTTTAATTTTTGCTTTATTTAGTTGATTATTACGTTTTTTAAATATTTCACAATGTGAAAAAACAGAGTACCGACTAACAATATTTTGCATTTAAAAACGTTTTATTTTTAACCCGTTAACCGAATATGACGAAATATTTCATCATTCCAAAAAAGCGACTGGTAGCGGGTATGACGAAATATTCTGATATATTTTATCATTGCGATTATTACTATGGGCGTTGTTACGAAACGACAGAAAGATCCTAGGAGGACTCTAGCTATTCGTCAACAACAACGGTAAAAAGAAGCGAGCGCCACGTTTGCCACAGCGGCAGCTTGCACGCCCACGCTCCGCACTCCTTTCCCACCCGGCTTCCGGATCACTACTCACTTGCCCACCGCCGTCGTTCCAGTTAACTGCGTCTCTAAAAAGAGCGCGCTAAAAAAGCCATTTTGGTAGCCTCAAATTGTAACGCCATATTATCATGCATGCTGGGTTAACACCCACTGTGCGAGATGCTTTAGTTTATAACCACAGAGCACCGGAACATGGCGACTCGCCCGTAATTGTAACTTAACTTCAGTGTACTGATGTCCAAACCCGAGACTTCCACTTGGACCCTTTTGACGCCACGTACATGACTGTAAGCTGACTTTGTATTTCCTCTTATGTGTTGTAACTTATTCGAGTCCCCGTTATCATGCCCGTTTAGAGAATATCAGAGAGAATAATCACCCGTAACTTCCATTTGAGGTTAGGCTAGCTTTTGATTATTGTAGCATAACTTACCATGTCTGTACCTTCCCCTGAATAAACTCTGAGTCTGAAAGCATTTAGTAGATTCATTTGGCGTAGTATTAGAGTCCCCGACCCCAATTATAAGACTGCCTGTCGGCCTACGACCCTGCAGAGGAGATTCTTGGCCTGCCGAAACTGAGCTAGTCGAATGTCCAGAGCCGAGCTCCCTGCCAAGACACCACCCTCAGGGTATGTCTAAACCAATTGTCTCCCGTAACCGCTCTTTCCCAACCTTCCTCCTCTCCTTCTCCCACATCCCCACCTCCAGTCAAATTCTATTTATAACAGCGTGTTGAAAAACCCCCCCTCCTATAGAAATAATTATTCGTTGTATATGCACACTTTTTTACATAATCCAAATTAAATTCCCCTGTTAACAGGCTTAATGACATTGATATAGTGATATTTTTTTCTTATTAGGACTCGGTAGGAAAACTCATAATTTAAAAAAAAAGAAAAATACGTTCAGGTTCATAAAAATAAATAAAAAATATTTGCCTACGCGGAGGTCCAAAAGAATGCACTTAATTTTTTACTTTCTTTAAATAAAAATTCGTAAATATTGAAGAAGAATTGATGCCATTTTTAATGTTAGTATGAAATGACTTTTGTCAAAAGTGCCAACTGTATAAAATGGTTATTTAAAATAAAGGTTGTTAGGTTCTTAGAACCTATTCTTTTATTTCCGCAGATCCAAATGTTTTTTATTTATTTTTATGAATTTGAAAGCATTTTTCTTTTTAAAAATTATATGAGTCCCAATAGGAAAAAATACCGATATATTATATTGTCGAGTCAATGCCAAAGTCGCGAATCTGCGAAAGCATTATTTCGAGATACTGATATTTGAGGTTTTTAAACAGGTATCAAAAATCGGTTTTTTATGCCACTTTAGAGACTTCAATCCTCAATATCTCGAAATAATGCTTTTGCAGATTCGCGACTTTGGCATTGACTCAACAATATAATATATCGGTATTTTTTCCAATCGGGACTCATATAATTTTGATGTTTTGGTTGATGTTTTTGCAGATTCGTGACTTTGGCCTAATGATATGTTACAGAAATTCTGTAAAATTACACTTATGGCATTTTTCACGACACAGATATATGTATGTATTGGAATACAAGTACGGTTTAAACCGGGATTTAAAATGTTGTCTCCATATTGGTAAACATTATCTGGAATATTCCGCGGGAAGAACATCTTTTGATATTCTATAGAAGCTTAATAAAGCTAGCGATTAAAAATATTAGCGGTGTGCAGGAAGATCGAAATATATTAATTTTAATTCGCAAAATTCACCTTCCTTCCCAAATTTGGGTAGCTGGCGCTTGAGTGGTAATGTGCGGGTTTCAATTAGGGCGTTTATTTCAGTGTTCAAGGGATCGACAAACCCAAACTTCTTACGTGGGAACCTTAAATGTGGGCTTTACTAATAGGAATAGGTATAGAATCCCCCGGTGGGTGCCATTGTTTCCAAAGTATGAATAGATATTGAATGCACTGTATTTGGTTTGCAAAAGTATTTTCTATGAATGATCAAAACGTCAGTATTTTTCACCATAACTCGGGTATAATAATAATAATATTTTAATGATCTCAAATAAATCACCTCCAGGGCGCTAAATGTATTCAAATCTTTAGTTACCTGATTCCATGAAAAATTATCCTTTGGAAGTACATATTTTGTGAGAGAACAAAGGCTTTCCAAATTTGTATTCATATAATTATATACAAGATAATCCTACTATGACTTATGGCCGATATTTCAGTTGCGTTTTCCTAAGGAGGAAGACTCAAATAAGGTGCTAAATGTCACTTTGCATTCTGCTAACGTATGCAATACAAGTAATTTATCTGCAAATTCTAAATGAGAATTTACGAAAATGTAATCTTTTAAATTCTATATCAAATCCTACTGCAATTTTAAGTAAAAAGCTCGACAGTGCCTTCGCCATTTTGTTAACGGCGCCCATTACAAACATTTTGAATAAAAATTCTTTCATAATCTCGGAGTAAATAAGGTTAAGAACTAAATACATTTATTAAAAATACTTCAGTCTACCTAGATTTTATGTGTAATTCACTCTTAAGTTTTCGAATTTTTAAATTCTGCGTTCATAGAGAAATAGTATTGGAAACGTCAGCCGCCGCGCAATGTTTGTGGAACTGACTTTTGAAGTTAGGTTAAGTTCCTCTAGTTCGGGGTACCCCAGTAAAGTAAAAATTTTTGTGACTTGTAAAACATTATGAAGTAAATAAATAAATAAGTTCTTCTTTCGTTACATCTTCCAAAATGGGAAGATATGTGATTGGCATATCTTGCCAAGATATATCAATGTCGGATTGTGCATCAAAATTTAATGTCGGTACTTTAAATGTCCGGTATTGTGTCCGGGATAACTCTCTGGCTTTTAATAAACGCCTTATTCCAAGTTCTTTGAGATGGTAAGTGATACATCGGTTATCATTGACAAGAGTAAATTTTAAGGGTGAGCGTAGTAAGCGTTTCGCTGAATCACAGGATTAATTATTGCTGTTAATTCATTTGGAAAATAGCACAAATAGTTTATCATATTAAAAATATGCCTCGCACCATCTTTGCATGACCCATGTACGAGGGCTGTCCGTAAAATAAGGTCTCTGAGGTGCTGCGGTCGCGAGGAACGATTTTACGCGCAATCCGGCAACACTGGTGTGTAGCCTGGTTCCCCCACTTTAAATCCCTCGATGCTGCACTCTGCGACGCTTAGTTTCGGCGTGGCAGTCGTTTGCTATGGAACTTTCGCTCGCCGCACCCGCCAAGTGTGAATTACAGTCTGTAATTAGTTTTTTGTGTACAAAGAAGGAAACCCCGTGTCACGGTACACAACTTCTCGTTCAGTTACGTAAGCACATTTGTATTGGCAATCTTAGTAAAGTTCATCAATAGATCTAATATATAAAATATCCCCCGGCTAGCTCTTCTCAGGGTAGAGGGATGTATACGAGAAAGTAATACAACCGTCTTTTAGTCGTGTTGTCAGTTCGTTGATGGGCGATTCTCGAAATTACCGCTTAGTTATCATCAATAAAAACAAATACATATAAATAGATAGATAGATAGATAAATAGATACATATAAACAGGAATAGGGAATTCAAAATAAAACAACTCTCTATTGCTATATACCCAAATACCTGGGAGTTCAGGCCTATATTTTATAGCTGAATTTAAAGGCTCTAGGAAAAGCTTTAACCTTTCTGTGGACGACTGCAGGTTATTAAAAGATAGAATGAATTTGAATGATTTTAAAATTGTTTCAGTTTTATCAAGAAACAAAAGGGAAATAAATGACTAGGTAAATTGGAACGGAACCCGTTGTTGAATGCAGGGGCTGGCGACAGGTAGGCAGCGGACAGGTCGGCTCTCTAGGCAAGAATGAATCTCTCCACTGTCCTTCCAACTCTCTCCCCCGCCGTCGGCCTACCCCCTCCCCCGCCGTCGGCCTACCCCCTCCCCCTCCCAAATGAAGCGGCCATAGACAACACATGTTTATTTATGGTTAATTCCTGGTCCGCGGTTTGTCAATTTTAGTTGTTAGGGACTCGCTTCATAACACCCGGTAGACATTCATTCTCAGCTACGTGAGGTGTACGGAAAACAGTGTACGAGCGCGTAAAACGTGCGCAAATGGTGCAGAGAATTTAAAAATGGACGTACAGACGTCCATTGTGAAAAGTGTGCCGGACGACTATCGGTTTTAGATCAAACAATTTCCCCAAGTGGAAAAAGCAATGCTTGCAGATCAATGGTTAACGGTTCGGGAGCTCTGTGACATGTTCCCTGCTATCAGTAAGACCACTATTGACAAGATTTTGACAGAACATTTGGGATACCACAAGGTCTGCCCAAGGTTGGTCCCAAAAAATGCTCACCGAAGATCACAAACAACAGGTTGAATCAGCTTGTGTATTTTTTGAGTGCACCCCCCCCTACAGCGCGGACATAGACTATCATCTCTTCGCTGAATTGAAGAAACATCTAGGTGGAATGAATTTCAGTACCGACGAGGAGCTGAAAGAAGATGTTGTGCGCTATCTGTGCGACGCGGCGGTAGATTTCTATGACACAGGCATAAAAAATATGATACACCGCATTAAAAATGCATTGATCGCAATGGTGATTATGCAGAAAAATAGGAAACAGCCCAACTTGTGTTAATGCAAATAAACGTGTTTTACCCTGCGAAAAATCATTGGAGACCTTATTTTACGGACAGCCCTTGTAGTTTTATATCAAACCACATAGAAACGTATGCCCTCATGATAAACATGGTTAATATGACCAAATTTTTTGATGGCGTTGCGCTTCCAACATACAGTCGTAGGATACGACTCGCTGTAGTAAGCCGCCGCGCATGTGACCTAACTTCTGGGATTCTTCTGGCAATATCAGGATGACCACGTCCGCTGTAAGCTGTTTTGAAAATATCAAGCAAGTATTTTTATATTTTTCTTAAATCGAAATACAGAATGTCGGTCAAGTACTTCACATTAATTTTTGAAAATAATTGTACTGACAAATTATGACAATTATAAGAGCTGAACCTACGAGGCCGGAAAAAGCACGAGGTCCAGTGGTTGTACCATCCAACTTAATAATCAAATGGAGTAGAAGCAGCTAGTTGCAATGAAGAAGTTAGATCAGACACTGTACTGGACGATTCGAGTGTTTCTCTATCGTTCGAATCACACCGCCAGTTGTTCCCGTGTTAACATTTGTACCTTCATACACAACCAATTTCTTTTAAATGATCAAGTGAAATGTTTTGACAAGCAAAATATTCTATTATTGCGCTTTGGTTGGTTATGTTAATGGTAGTACCCGACCTAGGGGTAATATGCGTCAAGAAATGGGAGCCTGGTTCCACCATTAATGATACGTGTTCTTCAAGTACCGTGGTTTTATAATATATGTGTCCTTTTTTATATTAATCAAAGTCTTGTCCTTTCGACCATTCAAAAATAATCCACTTACTTTATCCCAAGTCTTTGCTTTCATCAGCATAGATCTGGTACGCAGACAAGCGTACTTTATTATTATTATGCTGCGTGATTATGTTGAAATTATTTAAGACGGCAGAAGCGATTGCTGCACCAGCTCGATCCGATATCCTGAACCTGTTACAGATCTTGGAGAGAACTATAAAAAACTGAGATTTGCTGGTTGTTAGAAAGGCAGTGATATTAGTATTAACCCGCAGGCTGCCATGCGCACATAAACATGATTACAGTTTCCGAGCCGTCAGTGCCACGCGCAAACATACATGATTTCATATTCGTCTTACGATATCTCGACTCTCTTCGTATAGATGGCGCAAAACTCAAGATTAAAAATTAATTTGAACCTTTATCTAGCGACATCTCTAAAAAGATCTGACAAATGATTTTGTTTATGTTATCAAAGACCTCGTCAAAGGGAAGACTCCAATATTTCCCCGCTCAGTAGTTTGAAATTCCCGCTCGCGCGCAGATGTTTTAGTGTGTCACGTGGTTTCATTTTGTAAGTAGACGGTTCGCGAGTGTACGGAATCTGCAATGAATCTTTTTAATGGAATAAGATTTTTCTTCCGCCTTCCGAGTGAAAAAAATAATAATATACCGCTTTTATTTGAATTGTTTGCCATCAGAAACTTATCGAGTCTGTTCATTTGTTTTCTAGTATTATTTGTTTAACCTTTTATCATGGCTCCACGCAACTTGTGTGAAGAAGAAATAAGAGAGTATTGTCTCGATATTGACTCTGAATAGTGATAGTGAGAGTGATTCCGCCAGTGAAGTAGGCAGTATAAATGTAGAAGAACACTTTGAAAGTAAAATTGTGGAATCGAATGATCAACTCTTGGACGAACCCAGCACGTCAAATCAAACTGATTTTGACAGGAATATATGGAAATCAGATCATTTTGTTCCAATTATTCATGATTTCGATGATTTCCCTTCTGGCGTAAACTCTTCTTCCCTTTTAACGGAAAATTCCGAAGAAGTGAATTTTTTTGAACATTTTTTAAATATAAGTGTTATGTCTGATATTGTATCACAAACCAACAAATATTACGCAGCGACGATGCAGAAAAAAGTTGTATCTGAACAATCAAGGCTTCGTAAATGGGTGGACACTACGATTAGTGAAATGTATGTGTTTTTTGCTATAACAATGCTGATGACGCGAAATAAACACCACTCCATAGCAGAGCATTGGTCGACAGATCCACTTCTTACGAGTGCCATTTTTGGAAAAAAAATGCCTAGAAATAGGTATCAGATATTATTGAGCATGTTACATATTTCTGATCCCGACACGCAAATTCCCGCATAAAATAAAATTACTCATTAATCCGACTCGAAAGATATTTAAAGAAACTTTTACTCCCTTCGAAAATCTTTGCATCGACGAGAGCATGGTTGTTTTCAAAGGACGTTTAAAATTCAAACAATTTATTCCTTCCAAACGACACCAATTTGGTATCAAAATGTTTGTTTTGTGCAATGTACTTACGGGTTATGTTTTGGATTTTATTGTTTATTGTGGTGACGGAACAGACGTTACTGACGATCAATGTATAGGGGCGTCGGGAGCTGTTGTGACAACTCTCCTCGAAGATTACCTGGATAAGGGTCATAAACTTTATGTGGATAACTGGTATACCAGTCCTATACTATTCAAATACCTGCACGAAAAAAAACTAATGCTTGTGGAACGGTGAGAAAAAATAGGAAATATATGCCGATATTTAACAAACTGAAGAAGGGGGAAATGGAAGCACAGAACTGCGGGCCATTGATGGCTTTAAAATGGGACGATAAGAGGGAAATACATATGCTCAGTTCTTTACATGGTGACGCAATTTCCCCAACGGGTAAAACAAATTTAAGAACTGGGCAAGCAATATGCAAACCCAATTGCATTCAAGACTACAATAAGTACATGGGATTAGTAGATAAGGCAGACATGATGCTAACCGGAGTAAGTTGTTTGCGAAAATCCATTAAATGGTACAAAAAACTTTTTTTCACATTATCGATTTATATTTATTAAATTCATTTATAATATACAACAGAATTAAAAAATCGGGTAAGAGCTTCCCCGATTATCAGTTATGTGTGATTAGACAGTTAATAGGTAAATACCACAAAACATCTCAACCCGACCCATCTCCTCATTCTTCTCATCATGATACACCGTTACGACTGGTTTCAAAAGAGGTAGCAAACCATATGCCAGAGCCAATACCAGCAACATTAAAAATACCCAAGCCATATAGAACCTGCCATGTTTGTGCTAATACTAAACTTGAGCCAAGCCGCAGGAAAATGGCTCGATATATGTGTTCCCAGTGTAATGTGGCATTATGTATTTATCCATGCTTTAAAGTGTATCATTCAAAAAAGAACTATTAATAAAAATAAGACGGTAACAAACTGTAAATAAAAGTGTAATAAATAATCATGTTTATAAACAATAATATTAAAGTGTATCTTGCTTGACAAACTGTGAACCGTTGCAGAGTTCCGACATCGGAAATGTGAGTAGTCATTTTATTATAGTTTGTATGTATGTATTAGTGAGTTCACCGTCATCGTAATGGCGACAGACTCGCGAGAATATTTATGTTTCGAAGTTCTTCAAATAATCTTCATAAAGATGTCGTATTTAGACAATTCAATTTAGTAACATAAACACGTTTGATTGTTTTGGTATTAAATTACAATCTCTAAGTGCTTAGGATAACAAATAATGAAGCAATATAAATAACCCTAAAATCGCTTGGCACAGGACAGTCTAACCTGTGTTTACATTCGGGCAGCAAAAAGGTTAAGTAGCCAACATGATTTTGAGATCGGAGAAGATAATTTTGATGTTGAGGTGGAAGTAGTACAGCACGCGACCCATGTGAGGGTGGGGTTGGGGACTGCGGGCGGACGTGTTTTAGTGTCATATAACTACCAAATTAATAAATAGTAGATATGTACCAAAGGCATAAATTTTTTAAACAAGATCTCTTAAATAAACATCATTAGACTGTTCCAGAATATTTTATAAAGAGACTGAAAACATAGGATATTTATCTTATTTTCTCAAACTTCAAAGGACTCACGGAGCCTAAAGATATTTTTGAATTTTTTTAAATTACAGTATAATCCCAATTTTACGTTTTTTAAGGGACTGAAAAAAAATGTAATTGGAGGGATAATGTAAAAGGGGGGTATTGAAAAAAAGAACATTTAAATTTTACGTTTTTGAAAAAATAACGTTTTATTAAAAAACAATATTCAATTTAAATTTTTATTGAAATTTTATTTTATTTTTTATTAAAAAAATCATGTATCTTAGTTTGTCGCATTTTTGTTTTTTTGTTATGTAATTCTCTTTCAAGACTATATAAACATTTAAAAGTGTCATCTTGAATATCACCAATGCTTGTAAAGTAGATTTTTAAACCCTCGATAAACCTCATTGCTTCTTCCTTTGTTGGAATATCAACCTCTTCTTCATCGGACAGTTCATCAGCAGAAAAGTCTGCTGGTGTTAAATTCCCAGCCTTCTATAACATCACACTGGATATTTTATTGGGTACTGGGTACGTCCTCATCCTGCTCCTTGTATATCCTAGCTTTCCGGAAACAATTCTTAATGGTAGAGTCGGTTATTTCACCCCATGCCTTAACGGTATAATGCATTGCATCTAAAATGGACAACTTAAATTTGTTGGGGTCCTCACCTCGTTCTAACTGACACAATAACTTCTGTACCAAGTTTCTTCTATAGTAGTGCTTGAATGCCCGAATTATCCCTAAATCCAGGGGTTGCAGTTCACTTGTACAGTTAGGAGGAAAAAAATGCCAACTGAATGTTCCTCAAAGTCAAGTTTGTGGGGTGAGCTTGGCACCCATCGAGGAATAGCAATATTTTTCGATGTTTTACTCCCATCAAATCGTCTAATGCAGTAAGCTGCTTTTCAAATAAGATTGATGTCATCCAGGCTTTTTTATTGGCTGCATATTTTGTCGGCAATATCCTGACATTTTTGAAGCAGCGGGGTTTTGCAGACTTCCCAATTACTAACGGGGGAAGCTTCTCACTGCCATCTGAATTTGTAATCAAGAGAACAGTGAGACGAACCTTGCTTAATTTTCCTCCATGACAGGCTTCACCTTGAAGCTGAAAGTCTTACAAGGTAGAACGTTGAATAACAGCCCAGTCTCATCGGCATTGAAAATATCTCTGGGAGCGTAGTCTGCAATTAATGTAGGCACATCTGTCTGCTTCCAATTTTCAGCAATGTCCAAATCAACACTGCGATTCTCCACAAATTAATCTGTAGACCACATTGTGCCTCTTCTTAAAACGATCTATCCATCCATTTGATGCAGTAAATCCTTCAATATTACCGCCGACAGGAATATTACTGCCCCGTGCACTGACGAACCATTCTTTTAAAATCTCCTCCATTTTTTCATACTTCGACGCTTTGATGTACATACGTTTTTTCGCCCCGAGTCCACATTGAATAATGCTTTTTTCAATAGATTCACGGTTTTTGATGATTGTGGCCAAAGTAGTAATGGGTATTCCTAAATTTCGGGCCAGCAAAATGCATGAGCCAACGTGTTTATTCAGTTTTTCGAGAATGTTCATTTTCTCTTGTACTGACAAAGCTTTCCTTTGGTTAGACATGTGTTTGAAAGAATGAGGACTTAAAAATTAATAATAATCGAACCAAAAGCAATATGAAATATGTTGCTCGCCGACCAATCACCGTGCGTCGTTCTAAAGATACGGAGTTCGCCAACCAATCACCGTACGCCGTTCTAAAGACACGGAGTTTTCCCTTCAATCACCTTACGCCGTTCGAATGTTACGACTCAATCATTGCCAAGCGCGCGTAACTCGCATATTTTGAATATTTCGGATGTAAATGCCGGTAGTAAATGTACTGAAATACCTCGGGACTAAAAAAAATACACGCAATTGGCGGGAAAACGTGAATTCCGGGCGCGTAAATATGGTGTTATACTGTGTATTATTTTGACGTTTTAAATACAAACACAACTTTTCATTAGTAGCGCTATAAGGAATTCTGAAGAAAAAAAAAATCAGCCCACACTAATGTACATATGTGCATAATGTTATTATCATGTTCACCCCTTGAAAATTAGATTAGAACATATATGAAAGTTACAGGCAAAATTTATTGAACAGAAAAGACATAAGTAACTTCTGTAACATTGTTTCAACTACACATTGTATTCTAGTTGATTGCAGTCAGTGGATAATTTGGGGCTGTTACGAGTATTCTCATCAACTAACTTTATTGTTTTTTTCCAGATATGAACTTCCCTTTGACCGTCACGACTGGATCGTGGACCGATGCGGCAAGGATGTCCGATACGTCATTGACTATTACGACGGCGGCGACGTAGACAAGAGCCACCAGTTTGCCCTCCTCGATGTTAGACCCGCCCTGGACTCCTTTGACAATGCCTGGGATAGAATGAAAGTCTTGTACATGAGATACAAATATGAATATTTTAGTTCCGAGACGTCTTAATACCGATTCAACCACCGTTCAACTCAGTTATAGTGTCCTTGACAGGACAACTCTGATTAAGTGACGCAAATTCTTCGTTTTCTCCTTTGTCACTATAACCATGTTGCACACTATAAAAGTATTTTTATTTTAATTATTTATTGTTTTGACCAAATTGTGTAAATATTAGAAAATAATCAGTAATAACAAGAAAACCAAATTTTTAGATTATTATTATTTTATGTAATGCATTCATGTGTATACTGTATAAGATTATGTAATTCAGTAACCTCCTAAAAGTATAATTCTATCAATTGTCATATGTGTTGACATGATTGGCACATATATGCAAATATTTATATGTATACCATTTTCAGATCAATTGTGGTGCTTTTTTTCAATTTTTTTATATTCTGTTGTATAACACATTTATTTTTTCTTAATTTCTTTCACTTGGGTGCTGCAAATCAGCATCATTGCATTTATGTACAACCAGGTTTTGTAATTATGCTTCTACAATAAACAAAATACAATCTTCATCATAAATAAATATGTACGCTACATATATCTTGAATTATTCTATGAAGTTTTAATCAGTTACATGGAGAATAATATTTTTTCATGCTTCAAACATTCATTCAATGAGATCTTTTTCACATTTTGTACTCACTTATACAAGCCAAAACCACAATTAAACACAAATTTGACTTGACATGTCTTTAAATTTATATGTATTTCAATATCTCTGTAAATATACCAAACACGGAGTTATTGTATTGGATAAAGTAATTAGATATATAAATATTTATCGACCGCAAAAGAAAAAAATTCTTTTTGTTGAAAAATTGGGATTAAAATTATTTATACATATGTCTGCGTGCATTGATAACTCTGCTGAGTGCGCTAGTGAGCGAGAAGTGTACGGGGTTTCACCCACCGTGCCATGATGCATGGTCATCAGAGTAGCCGGCTGTAATGGACATTTTATGCATGGCCGATATTTTTTTCTCATTTTCAGCACTTATACACAATATTTTATTTATGTACATAATGTACTATTAATAAAATAGTTTACATAAGTAATAAATGTAAGCTATTAATTTTTATTCAATTACGAAGTTCTAAATGTGTACCCTGTACACCCAGTGTACAGCACCAGAGCTTGAGGGATTTTCTAGCACCGTAAGGGAAGGGTTAATTCGGTCGGTCTTTCCTAAAGTTGGTAGGGTTGACTTTAGAAAAGGACGACCGGATGGTCGAACCTTCCGACGCCATGACTTTTTAGTATCGGACAAACCAGTCATGTGGAGGCCTACAAGGCAAAATTTTTCTATAACTGCGTTATAATATTTTTTATAGATACCTGCTATTTACAATTATTCAGCAATGCTAAATAACACTTGTAGCCAGCCACTGAAATAGTTAAATGTTATTTAGTTTTAATGAAAAATTCCTAAATATAAATTGATAATAATGAATAGGCAGTAGGCAATCTTTGAAATGGTGATGAACTTCGTAAGTTATTATGAAATTAGTGGCTTACTGAAATTTTCTATTCAATTTAACATGGAATATTGAATTTATTTTATGTTGTTATTTTATATTTCATTTAGAAATATAACGAAAACTTCATAATACATATAATTAATTTTGTCTTTCATTAATTTATTCCTATCTATAATCCTTACACATGAAGTAAGTAAAACAATAATTGCTGTCGATAATAAGATAGTTTTACCTACCAATAAAACTTATATTATGTACCTAACCTCATTTAAAACCTTATTGAGAGAAGCATACTTAAATTTCCGTTCGCGTTGGCTTTCCCGCTCATTTTCTTAGTACCTTGTGTCTGACAGGTGGTCACCAGGTGCCATCAAAAGTAAAAAGCCACCCATCTATCTTTTGTCTATGGCCTTCTTCCACATTAGTTCTCACCAGGCAGTGATTGCCTAGGTTTTAAATGAGGTTAGGTACATAATATAAGTTTTATTGGTAGGTAAAACTATCTTATTATGTAGCCTGAACCGTCATTTAAAACCTTATTGAGACCTGTTTGTTATCGACTGGTGACCACTTACGCTAATGTGATAATTCTATATGTTAAAACTAGAATACCTACTCACGTGTTACAGTGGGTGAAATAGGGACGCCACCGATAATGCCTTATTTACCTCTAAGGGAGTGTTAACTTCCCTTCTGTAGAATTTGGCAAACGTGTCCCGGCTCCTCCAGTTCCCTCGAGCCAGGATGTCATCCAGTCTAAAATTATCCAGCCAGTTAAGTGATGCCACCGCTGCCCGTACACTTCCCGGGGCAGCTGTGATATTAGCCTCTTCTAGAATAGTTTTAACCCAACGTGCAATGACTGTTCTTGAAGCTGCTTTAACTGGTCCTGATGTAGTGATAAAGAGTTCTGTTAAATTCTGCTGTGTTTGTCTCCGTTCTTTGGAGATTTCCACTAGTTTTTTAATCCAGTGTGTTGGGTCTATATTTGGCTGATCGCCTTTTATCAGCCTCCAACCTGACTGTTGGTATGTAGCAGAGTCTGTTTTTGATCCGAAAACTGGCCATAACGAGATTCCTTCCTCATTTATATACAGTTTGTCCGGTGAGCATTGTAATAAGGTCAGGTCATGCACTCTTCGTCCCGAAGCTAATAAAAGTAATGTCGCTGCCCTCCTTGAGATCTCAAAGAGATTCAACTTTTTGGGTGGGTTAGTTTCTAACCAGGTCAACACTATTCGAGGATCCCAGATCGGGGCTTTAGTCAGTTTTGGACGCCTCAATGCTGCAGCTTTGAGTACTTGTCTGACTAGAGGGTGTGAGCTTAGGTTTTCTTCTTCAGGGCTACTGAAAGTTGTTACTACCGATTTATGGAGTCGAACAGTGCTGGGGGAGAGATTGTCTTCTAAACTAAGATCTGTTAAAAATCTTGCGAGGTTGCTTCCAGAAGGAATTTCTGGATTTATCTCGTGATTTATTGCCCACCTTTTCCACCTAATCCATGCGGGTTTGTATGTTTTAAGTGTCGATTCTCTCCAACCCGATTTTAGAAAATCCTTCTGTTTGTCCGACCAGTCTGTTAGTGACTGACTCCACCCCGACATCTCCACACCTCCAAAATGAAATCCTCTACTTGTGGAGGGGGTTTTAAGGTTCTCGTGTCTATCAGCACTTCTGTCAGGTTCAATATGGTAAACGGGGGACTTATCGCTCGATTTTTCAAGTCTGGTCTCCAGAACACTTTCTTCCATCTCGGGGCTACAATCAGGTATAGGCCCTTGGCCCGGTTGAGGTGTGCGAGAACTCTCGGCATAAGGCATGGCGGGGGGAACACCCAAGCTAGAGGGAAATTCCACTCTTGAGTCCATGCATTGACAAAATTTGCCCCTTTGTCGAATGCATTGAGGGACACATAGTCTTCTACGACGTGAGCTGTTTTTGATGCAAAGAGGTCTATGATCGGCCTCCCCCATTTTGCAAAAACTAATTTTGTTGCCGCCGGTAAAAGATGCCACTCTGGAGGTTCGCGCTTTCTGGAGAGTTGATCCGCTACCTCGTTGAACCTTCCTGGCAGGTAGTGGGCAGACAGTGAAATGCGATACGTGTCTGTCATCCGAAGGACTTGACGAGTCGCTTCGAGCAATGTTTTGGATCGTGTGCCGCCTTCGTTGCGAAGGTATGCAACCACCGATTTGTTGTCTGACTGGATTAGAAGACCCGAGTCTGACAGCTCTGGCCCGTGAGGAGTAAGTGCTGCCAGCACGGCGAGCATTTCCTTGACATTGCTGTGGAGAGGTTGTTGTGTTTGGGACCAAGCTCCACTCAACCTGAGGTCGTCTAGCTGCGCGCCCCATCCCCAGTCCGAGGCATCGGTCGTGAGGGTGTGACGAATCGCTGCTTGATGCATTGGCGACCAAGTCTGCAGAGACCTGCTCCACCATTTCAGCTCCCCCATCGCAGCTCGAGGTATGGGATGAAGTCGTCTCGGTTTGAATGCAGGTAGCTTGCGACTGGAACACTGTAACATGCGAAGGTTAAGTCTGCCTCTATGAATGGCGAAACTAGCAAAATTGAGGGTACCTAAGAGGCTCTGGGCCTGCTCAAGTGACCACCTTCCTAAATTAATGTATTGTTTCAGTAACCTTGCTATCTTCACTATTTTAGTCTGAGGGAGGCCCTTTAAGTCATCCCTTGAATTCCACATAACTCCAAGATATTCAATTTTCTGAACTGGACATAGAGTGGATTTACTGAATTGTATTTTCCACCCAAGTGTTTGTAACATTGAAATTGTTTCAAATGTATGTATTTTCAATATATCTGCATTCTGATGTACTATCAAAAAATCATCTAAGTAGACAATAATCCTGAGACCTTTGTCCCTTAATTTTTGTGCTATCCAATTGGTAAAGGATGCAAAAGCCTTTGGAGCAGAAGCTAGTCCAAAGGGCAAACATGTCATTTGAAGTAGTTCTCCTTTAAAAATAAGTCTTAAGAAACAGCGATGATTCTTGTGAATTGGGAGATGAAAGTAGGCTTGAGAAAGGTCCACTTTAACCATCCAGTCGCCCGTTTGAATAAACGACGCAACCTTATTAACATTAATAAGTCTGAATTTACTTACAGCAAGGAAATTGTTCAAGCGACGAAGGTTTAACACTGGTCTAAATGAACCGTCTTGCTTTGGTATGAGAAACATCCTTGACAGAAAGGATGGAGATATTGAAGCTGATTCCAATATCTTCTCCTTTTTCATCTTGTTTATTTGTCGCGTCATTTCTTCTGTGATTTGCGTTTTATAAGAGGAACTTACCTTGTCTGCCACTATACTTAGAGGGGGTTTCTGTCGGAAGGGAAGCTTGTACCCTCGCAACATCGTTAACAGTGATGGTGGTGCTTTTAAGTCTTCCCATGAGCTTTGATACTGTCGTAACTGTCCCCCCTGAAACGCCCTCTCCGGATAGTCATAGCCTATCCTTGTTGCCAAAATTCCTTCTTGGCCTGGCTGGTCCTCTCTTATCAGTCCCTCGGGATTCCTGCTGGTTGGTTCGCCCTCCACGGAAGGGTTTACTGTCCCGAAAGGGCTTGTTGTCTCGAAATGTCCTGCCTTCCCGAAAGGGCTTGCTCTCCCGAAAAGGCTTCCTCATTGGCACTTTATAGGTCTTGGGAAGCTGTGTGCTGGTCGACGGCTGAAGGATGAAGCTCGATTGTGGGAGGCATTTATCTAGTCCTCCCATCCGCTGAATCTGTGATTCCAGCTTGCTTGGGTCAAAAAGGTAACCCGCTGCTGGAGGCACATTCTTCACTGCTTCCCGTACGTACTGACTTTTTATTTCCGTGAGGATTGCGTCCCTGCGATGCTGAATTGCATTCGCCCTCCTTCCGCAGACCATCTGCAGAATATCTTTGGTTACTGTCTGGTATTCCGTATCCGGAGCAAACAGTGACTCTACTTTCTTGAACAGGGAGTTTGTTGAAACTTCACTCCCTTCCTCTGCACTCCAGTTGACTAGCCCTTGCAGAGACCTCTTGAGGCACTCGTTCTGCTGCAATAGGGCATGGCTCAGTGCTCCACAGAATTTATCTAGGGAACCCGCGTATTGTTCTCCTTTGATAAGGTGCAGAAACTCTCCATTGACCTCCAATTGGTTAAACATGGGGTTGGCCAGATATCTCTTCACCACATCTCCATACCTTACTTCATTCCACTCCGGCGACCCGAAATGCTGCAACTCTTCAATCTTTCTCACGCGGTTTACGTCAGCTGTAGGCACTGTTGGCTCCTTGCAAGTTGTCTCTGCCATAGAGAGGTTTAATTCTCGTCTTTCCTGGATCGGATTCACTAATCCCAACCCTCGCTGAGTTGATGTACCCGCCCCGTGCACCTCCTGATCTTCCGAAGATGCCTCGTCCTCGGATTCCGCGTTTCTACCCCTATTATCGTACGATTTGGTAGCCATGAACTCCTGAATGAATGAGCTTATGTGCTCCACTTGGGCTGAAAGTTTATCTATGCGATCGTCTTTTTTCGCCAATTTTGGTGACTTTCGTTTCAATTCTTTTGAAACCCGCTTTTGCCCAGGCAAAATAATCTTGTTGACTTCCTCTACTGTCATCTCTACCGAATCGGATGCGGACAACTCGCCTTCGGAGCCACTCATTTTTTAAAATAAACACAACACAAGTACAAACACAAACGTAAACACAAAATGGTGGACAAGAAAAATGTTGTTGTTTTCACTATGTGAACGTTGTTTTTATGGAATTGACTTTAATCCTTCCAGTGTCCGTTTTAAATCACTTCGAACAGCCTCGCTGTTATTAATGTAATCTATTTATTGAAATTATTTGTCGGGAAAAATCGTTTAAATTCGGAGCTACTTTAGTAACATAAACGCCGGCGACGGAATTTAAAACGCTAATGTGGAAGAAGGCCATAGACAAAAGATAGATGGGTGGCTTTTTACTTTTGATGGCACCTGGTGACCACCTGTCAGACACAAGGTACTAAGAAAATGAGCGGGAAAGCCAACGCGAACGGAAATTTAAGTATGCTTCTCTCAATAAGGTTTTAAATGACGGTTCAGGCTACATAATAAATACTTAGCAATATGAATTACATAATATATTTGTGATATAATCTGTCTATGGTAAAAGTGCAGTAACTTCTGGAGGTAATTTTACATGATAGCATAAGTTAAAAAGCTGAGAAAGTTTTTTCGAAATTCCAACATTTTGACATACTTTTTAGGTAAAAAAGTTTAATTGTTCGTGACAAAAAAATATTATATCGTAAAATATGTTACGTACCTATCGGCTCTGAACACCGATTTTGATACATTTTGTTCTTGGGGACTATTTTACTGTTCTTCACTGAATGTACTTTTGTTTCTTCACTTGTTTATTATATTTGATCTCCTTCTTGTTGGCTCGGATCGTAGATTTAGTATAAAGTCAGATACTTTGTTTAAGTATTTTATTAGATATAAGATGAAGGAATTATGAACTAAGGTACCAATTGTATCCTAGCTATGATGTAGGAGAGATTAGCCGGGATTTAGGGGACATAACTTACAAATAGTTGCACCGAGATTTTTAGAAAGTTAGCGGGTATACCTAGAAGGGTCTTTCAAGTTCGAGAACAATAAATTAATTTACAAATTTAGGGGTATTACAATAACCATTATATTTTAAACAATAACCATTGACAATTATAATTGACGTTGGGTTTTGGCTTGGGGATAGTTTTATTAGGGTATTTATAATTCTGATTCGTTTGTCAAGATTAAGGTAAGAAATAGCTAGGAATTCTAGAAGTAGGTAAAGAGTTTAGGTGAGATAGGAAGGTAGGTACATAGCAAATATAAAACCATTGGAATTCCGAAAAAGTTATTTATCTTTTTAATTGCATCATGTAGAATCACCTCACAAAGTTATTCCACTTTACTCCCGGACACCCTGTGTATTTATTTTATTTACTCTTTACGAAAAACATCACACATATTTATATAGATAATACATATTTTCTATGGGTGGATTTATTGCATTAATTTGTATTATGCGTCTTATTGGATGATTTTATAACATTTCTGCATGTTTTCGAAACCTTCATGTAAACAGTTTTATATTAATTTATTGCGCAGTTAATGATAATTGTTACAGTTTTATCGGATTTTGTCGAAAATATGAGAAGGTAAAATAAAAGTAGCTCATTGTTTATTTTTCTTTTTTACATCGTGAGAATTGATAGTTTGCTGATATTAATCATTTTTATAAAGTATTTCAAGCTGCATTATTTTATTGTTAACTTATGATTGTTGCTAGATAATTATGTTTTTTTTTACCGTTATGTAGCTTGTATGGTAAATTGTAATCAATTATATGGTTGTAGAATTGACAGTGATAATTCAATATGACAGTTTGCTTGTTAGCATGAATCTTGTCTATTTCTTAGTAATACTAGGATACTGTTCCATTGAGCCCACGAAAAATCTCTCAAAATTTCATGAAAATTGCTTACTTTTCCCGTGTTTCACTTTATTCCTTTGACAGTAGCCCAGTCTCTTTGACCGCTTGAATGCCAGCTTACCTGCAAAAGATATCTAACATTTGTACCTGTCGAATGCCAGCTTAGCCCTAGTGGTTAAGCTGGCATTCGACGGGTACAAATACGACCGGCACATGACTTGATTTTATGGTATTTTTAGTTTTTAAAAAATGCACCTACCATACTGAAATATATGCCATTTTACCCCTGGAACACGAGGGGACTTGCATTTGGCGGGAGTTTGGTATTCCAGCGGTTAATTAAGTTGAGCAATGTTGTCATAGGATGTTTGGTGAACATCTTCATGGTGTCATTTTCTCGCTAGACGTAATGTTGAATAATTAAGATCTCACAAAATGGTAGCACAGCTGTCATAAAAGGTTGTTATGCTTTCTTACATACCTCCCTATAAAGTTTTGTCATGATGCATAGATACCCCCTACGAGGAGAGTGAAATTAGTTAAAGAACATGTGTGGCACTTTGTGCGTGCCCCCTGTATCACTTATAATGACATTTACATCTGCTCCCCTCCCCCCTTTACTGTCTGACATATTACCGATCTCCTCTCAGACATTAATCAATAAAGCATATTGTATTATGTTTGTTCATATCTCCAAATTAGCAAAAAAAATTGATAGTTCAAGTACATAAGTTTTGTTGTTTTAAGATCGTTCTTCTACTTGTACCAATTTTGTTTCTAATACATTTTGTTCCTTTAGGAGTGGATCTGTCAGTTGGATCCATCATCGGCATCGTGGTGGGCATCCTGGTCGTCTTAGTCCTCATCTTCCTGGTGATCTTCGCCAAGGCCACCAACAGGTGGTGCTTCGGGGGTAAGTGAATCAATCAACTATTAGAATGTTAAATGTAGTCAAATTCAGCAAAAATACTTACCGATACTTCTTCATGGGTTATAATGTTAAGCTGCCTATCTATTACAAGTACATTCGTATTCCAAATTCCATAGATATTCTATATGACTATTGACACAGAGACGGTCACGAAATTTATGAATGTTTAAATGGTTTTAAAAATTAATTAAACCAATTTCTTCTTCTCCTGCAAGCACTCGGCTCATAGGTTCATGTTTCAGCTCATTCCCTTGACAGTAGCCTAGTCCCTTTAATAAAGTTCATCTAGGTTGTCATTGAATATTTGGCCATGTCTCCTGGTTCCACAATGTGGCTTTCCAGATATTTGAGTCTTCCTCCCATCAAAACAGAACATTGTCACCATAGATGAATGGATGTTTCTTCATCATGTTCATATTTCCTGGAGTTATTACAACAGGTGCACGTGTCTCCTGAAGTAGCAGGATTTCTAGGACCCTCTTTTTAAAGTTCCATAACTGCCATGATAGAAATGACATTGTGAACTGAAAATGTTGACTGTCCTAGTAATTCCAAACAAGAAACTTTGTATAAATTTCATGACACTAGAGCTCCGAACAGATTTTCTGCTTTATAGTTAAAATAATTAGTGCGCTGTTAATACAAAAGTTTGTCACATCATTTGCCAATTAAAACTGGATGAATTGTATTTTTTTTGCTGAATTTGTTCTTATATATTTAACCTAAGACAATCGAACAAGAGAACAATATTGATGTATTGTTTTCAAGTTAAATTTTTAGAATTCCATTTTAATAGTTTTTTTTATGTATTATTTTTTTATAAATTATATATTAATATATCAATATTGATTTTTATAAAATAATTTGAATTAAAAGAACAACATTTACTACAAAAAATATATCAATCTTGTTTAAATTGTCTTAGTTAAATCTGAATTGTGTTATTAATAATCATTTTTAAAAACTTTTAACTTTTATTGAAATTCTATCGAAAAATTAGGACATGTTACTTTATAGCTTTTTAACAATGGGTTAATTACTTCATTAATTCATTATTGTCTACTAATATAAACAATCTTTCAATGCGCTTCCTATTCTTAGCCTTTCCTCAAATGCTTTAGTATGAAAGTAGTATTTGCTTGACTGTATTTATATTTTTTTGTGACTGAGTTTATAACCAATTAAAAATACAATAAATTGATAGTTAATCCATTCACCTATATTTCTGAGAGACTGGGTTTGAATTTTACAATGACTTGTCTTATCAAAATAAACTGAAACTCATTTTTGTTAATTCGTTTTTATATTTTGATTTCTTAAGTGTTAAACAGTTCTGTCTTTCATAGTTTAATTTAATTTTGTTTTTTTTATTTATTTTTTTTCATCGTACAGTATTATTATATTCTTAAAAATGTTCATGTTGTTTGTATGGTAAATTTAAGAAAACCTGTATTTTTTAATATTTAAAATAGATTTTAATGCATTATTTTATCTAATTTTGATGAGAAATTTCCTAAATTCTAAATATTTTTGTATTTATCTTCGACTTTCATCAGGTGGTTATGGTTTAATTTCTGTCAAAAGACAAGACGTGCTTTTAAAAACAATACAAATATTACCATTTTTCCGGACTTTGTGAATGTTGATTGTTTGAAAGTTTAGTTTCAGAAAACGTTGTCGCAAAACTAAATGCTGCCCCAGTTTGTGAAATTCATATTTCATACAGCACCAAGTTCGTGAAATACATAGGTCATTTCCATTTTATTTTATGAAATTCATAAATAGTTTTTTCGGGTCCGGTTCATCAAATCGACAGTTCATTTTGTTCCAGTTTGTGAAATTCATCGTCAATTAGATTTCAGTTTGTTATTTCAACAGGTTAATTAAAAATTTTAGTTTGAAATATATTTTTCCAAAGGTTTTGACCTATTATTTCAAGAATTTTCTAAATTTGATCATTGATGTTTAGTGCGTGCATGATATCACCATAATGTACATATGTTAAACGCGCATGAATGTCAGAGAAGTGAAATATTTTATAAGTTTTATTTAAATATATGTATTTAGGAACTCATTGCATTCTCTCCATTATGTGTGTATTTTTATGAGATGTGTTGCAAGCTATCAAGAACTAACTAAATATTACCCGTAGACCCAAAACTTTTTCCTGGCATCATCAGACATTATTTTTATTGGAATGCTTAGCTATAAAATGTGTTTTTAATTTATTGTTTCCATTAGGTTCTCAAATACAGGGTGACAAGTACTTAATGTGAAATACATGTAATAATCGAGAAAATTACAAAGTTTTGTGAATGTAGCATCAAATCGAGATAATAGCATTTGAAAATAGAAGGGTTCGGTATGAGTAATAGTAGAACCAGCAAACCCGTCAAGAAGATTGAGAAATGGTTATGAATTGATACTAATTTCACATGAATTCTTTTTTCTCAGACATTATTTTTTTGCGCCCTTCAATATTTCACATCAAGTACCAGTCAGTCTGTACATTGATGTTACTTCAGTTTAAATTAAAAAGTATTTCAGGTTAACTGTTTTTGAAACATACCATAATATTTAAAGCAAGTTTCAATTTCGATTTAACAATCGGTTGGTACAATTAGAAAAATCATTACTTATATTATTATAATTTATTTTTTTCCTCAAAAGTTATTTTACTAACAAATAATATTCAATTTATTTTTTATAACTTATTGAAGTTTGTAAACCTCATTGTAATATTTAATCATTGAAGAAGATAATATTAACACATCCCAAAATGAACCACGAAACCGAAAAAACAACAGAAATTAAAAAGATTTCAGTCGCATCTAGGACTCGAACCCAGGACCTCTACCTATCCGGGGTAACCGCTTAACCAACTTAGCTAATGAGACCAGTTCAATTTACGCCATTTACACCGATATCATACTTCAAGTTCAAGACATGTTAATATCCTCCATTTTTATAAATCCCATATTATTGGCTGGTATCCTTATGATGATTGCAATGTTTCACCCCGAACTCAATTGCAATCGGAATAGAGTCTCGGATATACCTACCCGATTTTTATTTATATGAGACATCTATTGACTTATTTACAAGTCTGGAAAGAAATCTGGAAAAAAAGTTTTGATGAAATCGGGATGAAACTTTGCAATCATCATAAGGATACCAGCCAATAATATGGGATTTATAAAAATGGAGGATAATATTAACAAGTCTTGAACTTGAAGTATGATATCGGTGTAAAATGAACTGGTCTCATTAGCTATGTTGGTTAAGTGGTTACCCCGGATAGGTAGAGGTCCTGGGTTCGAGTCCCAGATTCGAATGAAATCTTTTTAATTTTTGTTGTTTTTTCGGTTTCGTGGTTCATTTTGGGATGTGTTAATATTATCTTCTTCAATGATTAAATAAATAATGTTTTTATTTATTTGAAAGTTACAAGTTGCCACTGCTCTTGGATGATTTTGGAAATGAAAAATTTGAAAAAAAAAATCTTAAAAACCAGTCATATTTCATTATTTATTTTTCCCAATAAATTCACCAATTAATTGTCAAAATCTGTATGAAATGTCAATATACAGATCCTTAGACATGTTTGAAATGTTTTAGAATTTTAGACGATTCTGTTGGTTAAATTCACAGTAAAATCTTCTTCTCCTTGTCCTATTCAAGTCGGAAACCCAATTGCCTCGATGAGGGCCCCCTCGTGCGCTACTTCGGCGGCATCCGTCCATAGTAGGCCCAGCCTCTTTTCACACATCCTCTAGTGTTACTTATCCCAACTTTGTCTTCTCTCCGGAAGAGCACAATATGTGCTTTTCATTGTTGCCCTATTCAAATTAGAAGCAAAGAGAATTTTTTCTAGCCAATGAGAGCTGTCGTGAATTGTGGCCATTGTTGCCTCGACAGTTGTCATTGGCTGGAAAAAAATGTGTTTTCACTTCCAATGCGAACAGGGCAGCACGTGTAAATGAGTAATAATTATTCTCAAATAAAAATAAAAGTCTACTTTAAATTATCCATCCCAAACCTATTGGAACTAACATTAGATAATTAGTATTTAGACCTAGCATGAATTATTAGAATTATATTATTTATGTATTCTGCCGTCATAAGAAAGAGTAAATGTCTTCACATTAATGTTTCCATTACGTTTTTGACACCAAATAAACCTATTTATAACACGAAAGCCACTGGTTCCAATAGAAAACAATGTTGTCTATTGAAATGAGTAGTTTTACGAATGAAATGGCTATAATAATTCATAATTGTTCAAAAACACAATGGAAACACTAACGTAAAAATACATAAAATTGCTTGTAACTCTTACTTATGACGGCGGTATTGTATTAGTAACTATCAGCCTGTCTTTCTGTCGCTATGCCTTTCAATTTGCAACTAAGTTACGCATGATTATTCCAGAGATTTTGACATAATAAATTATTTTTATTTTTTTACGGCTCGTAATTAATGACTATGAAAATTATGGGTTATAAATATATGCTTGCTGGAGATTGACCCCGGGACATTTTTTGAGAGGTTGCAGTCTACGGTAGTCCCCTTGGCTATGATATTCTCAGTTATGGGTTCGATTCCTGTTTAACTGCAAATCATTTCTATAGTGAATTGGCGAGCTTTAAAAAATACCTACTCAATTGTCGTAATGAATATTGATAAGACAATAAACTGAGATTTAAGACACTCTGACACTTTTTTATTTATTTATCTTATCAACATCACAATAACTTTATGAGTCGATTAATATTGATTGATTTTTCATATATCAGAATTTTTTTTTTAAATTTACCCTATTTGGAAAAAACATAATCCTGTAAAAAACTTTACATTTAAAAATCTGTTAACAGTAAAGTTCTCCAATAATAATCTTATTACCTCCAAGGAAGAGGGGTTAGCTCCTTGACTCTGAACTCAGAGGTTGCGGGTTCAAATCCCGTCATGGGCAAATAAAAATGTATTTATTTTTCTAGGCTTTATCTCCATTCTTCACATATATACTTTAAATATAGTATATTTGCATATTGTTAGAGTGGAAGATTCTCTCAGTATCTCACTGGTTATAAACCACCATTCAGATACGAACTTTAGCTATCTTTAGTGACCAGATCTGAATAGCCAAATTTACATTTGTATGTCCTCTCCTCACTTTCCGGGACGTTTATTTAAAAAAAAACTGTAAAGTTGTGCATGCCCAAAGAAATGAGAAAGGAAAATAAGTTAAAAGAAAAAAGTTTATAACCTTAATAATATGGCATAAGTAAAAAATTTTGTTCTCCAAAATTACCCATCAGATATCCAAAATATATATTCTGAATATAAGTAGCTATTCTGGGGAAACTACTAGTATGATCGACATATACTATTTTTTTTATAAATATATTAACACATTATCTGGTAAGATGGTACCATTCACAAAAACATCATTTTACAAAAAACAAGTTATTACTAAAATAGACTCAGGCGGGCCACTTGCAATTTTACTTTCGGCACATTACAGACGACGCTCGGTGTTCCAAAGGTCAATAGGGATTTAAGGTGTTCATAGACGATCATTTTTTTCGTCCGGTTTCCATGTGAATTGTCTTTTTCTATGGAATTTTCTATAAATTTTCCTTAGAAAAAGACAACTCACGTCCAATCTGAATGAAAAAAGTATCGTGTAAGAACGTCTTTATTCTTCTTTTTGGGCAAATACAGTTTTACAGCCGCTATGGACGACACGCCCCTTTTTCTTCTTAGTTTTTTAATGTGAACATCACACAAAAGTCTCAAGTATCTATTTTCTATGTATCTATTATCTAATGTAGATCCGAATACCTAATTAAATTTCCCATTATCATCACGAATTTTGAGATACCACGTAAGTTAAGTAATTTAACTTACTTGTACTTTTAAAAATTGGAGTCTTTGGAAACCTGGATTTAGCAAGGGCTCTGCAAATCGAAAAAGTTTGGGAACTACTGCTCTAAATCACTCCCAACTGTATGGAACCTGTGGGAATGGCTTTTAAAAAAAAATTGATACCACACAAGAGTCCCAGCTCCTCTCAACCCTCTGGAGCCAGTGAGACTATGGCATCCCCAATTGGGGTATGTTGTGAAGCTGAAGGTATTGAGGAGGGGAAGGAGATGGAAAAGAGGAAGGTGGGGAAGTATCTGGCTATTTGGATCTGGTCACCAAACATGGCTAAAGTAATTTCAAGCAACGTTTCGATTCTAAATGGTGGTCTTTCACCAAGGTGATACTGACAGCATCTACCGCTCTAGAACGTGCTGCAAATGTATTACATATTATTAATTAATAAATTGTGAACTAACACAATTTAATGATACAAATTTTACTTGCGCACTCCGGCATTTAAACTCGCGACCTCCGGATTCGTAGCCAACGATCGTAAATACTCAACCACGGAGAAGCCTGAAGGGAGTGGAAAAGGAATGGAGATGGGGAAGAGGAAGGTTGGGAAGTACCTGACTACTTAGATCTAAGATCTGGTCACCAAACACCGAAAAACCATTGTAAGCGACGTTTCGATTCTGAACGGTGATCTTTTACATGGGCGATACTGAGAGCATTTATCAGTCTAAAGATCTGACCCTGTTCACAATATTTGCACTAGCACTTGACAAATGGATCTCATATGCGTTATCACATAAAAAAAGATAAAATGTATATTTAAAAATAATGTCTAATGATGCAAAATTCCCACAAATCAAAAAACATTTTTTTTTTATAAATTTAAAATCTGGGTCTACAAGGTTAGTTCTTGATTGCTTGCAGGTGGCGTCCTGCGCACGGACATCCCGGACGCGGGCGACTCGGAGGCCCCCTTCCCCAACGAGAAGATGGAGCACGGTTCCGTGGGCGCCGTGAACCACTCGCACGATGAGTACGCCAACGGCAACGGCAAGTCGCAAGACATCAAGGGCGCTAAGCCCGACACGCCCGTCTAAGTGCTCCGACAGTGATGGGGACTAAACAACTATGAACATTAATTCGAGCGTCTGTCTGCTTGTTCTTATTCGGTCCAGATCGGAAAATAATTATGTAAATTTCGGCCTTTAAAAAATATGTATGTATTTCTTTGTTTAAAATCCTGTCCATATATTTATTCAGAGATATTGGATGGAGTCATGCTCCTGTGAGGTCTTTTGTAGCCTCTCTTTCCGTTACATGCTTCGTTTATGAGTGAGAGAGAGAGGTTACAACTGATGAGCGGTATGCCTGCATGCGTAACTCTAAGAATTTTTTTTTTTTTTTGCTTTCCCTTCTAAAGAAAATTTTAATAACGCATTGTGAAGATTGTATCCATAGGAAAATAGATAGTTGAAGGCTTGTCGAATGAAAGGGGTCATTGTTATCTACGTAGCTACAACCATAGATCAAGGAAGTTGCGCCATAAATCATTATTAGTACGAAACCGCGCATACAAAAATGTCCCCAACACCGTTTACCCATACTACTGCAAATCGTATCTACGCACAGCGGCGCCTCACTTTTGGTTCTACCTACAGACCAAATACATATGGTCATAGCTCGGCGAAAGTTGACACGCTTCCACATCATATCTCCATTTGTTTCTATTAACTATGGCTACAATTGATATATTTATAGCATCCTTTTGATGCTGTGTGTACGCGTACCTCAATATCCTATCTACGGAGAAGTTAAAAGATTTTGTATAGAGCATGTTATTTCAATAGACGTAACCACTTAAATGTCAAGTACCATTAAAAAAATATTTGTTATCATTATTTAACTTTTTTACGTCAGCCATTATTCTGTAAAAAAACAAATTGTTTATTCATATATTTTTTACAATAGTTATTGACAATTATTGTTATCTTCCGTTATTTAATAATCATATATTTGTCTTATCGTGCATGTTTACTTACTCTTTAAGTAGGCAAATGGGTGAATTATGATGGTTTCCAATTCATTTACTTTTTGCTCTATTTTGAAAATGGCAACTTTTTTTAAACGCTGAGTGAAAATATATTCCGATCTGGACCTAATGGTAATTTTTAGATAAATTTATGTAATTTACAGTAAACTAATGGTAAACGTATTGTAATTTATGATAAATTTATGTTATTCAACAGTAGCTGTGTGAATTATTTTCAATATTTCAATAGCAGTTTACCTTTAATTTATGGTTATTTTCAGTAAATTATGTATGAATTCTTCATTTTTCATGATAATCGTATATGTAACTATAATGTATTGAAAATTCTTTGCTTTTTTTGATTGTAACTTACTTTGAATTTATGGCATCAATAAGTTTATAGTAAACTATAAAATGTTCCATTATAAATAATATCCGTGTATGTTTCGTGTATAATTATTATTAGAATCTCATTCTTAAAATTATTATTTAATTTAAGTAGGTATATAAAATTATTTCCCACTTAAATACTTGCAGGTATATAATATTTTTAATTGATTTAAAAAGGGAACATTTTTTCACATTTAATTTCAAATTAAATATTATGAATTACCACAAAATTGCATTCATTTATAAGCATTTTTAATTTTTATATCACAATCTTACAAAATCTTTTTGATTCCTGAATAATAAGTGGTATTTATTTGAATGTATTAACACAGTACTTAATGCGATTTATCATTTATTTAATTATGTACAAACAATACTGTCAAAATGATTCATTAAATAAGTATTTAAGATTATAAATTGTATAATGATTATAATTAGTATCTCTTCATTGAATCTCAAGAGTAATTTTTGGATCTGACTAAGTTGATTTATACTCGAAAACACTTTATTGAAATGTTGTTTTGAAGACAAAATGAATCTTTGATATGAATAAATATATTTTTAAAATCTCATCTTTAAAATGATAAATAAAAAGTTTAAGTGAAAGGTCTTAAACTATCTCTTCATTTTATAGTTAATTATCAGATACACTTTTAGGTATTTTTTTTCTTTTTGAATCTCTCAAAATGATGAATCTCTTCTTCCAATATTGCCAAATCTATCATAAAGTTTCCACTGCCAACTTTTTATATCGATTTACATTAAAAAAATTATAACAAATTGTACAAAATATAGTTGAATAATTCACATTAATCATTTTTATAACTGAAATTCATTCATACATTGTTATTTCTCATCTTTTTAATTCTCAGTCAAACATATATTTTTTTTAAACCGGACTTTTTTGGTATTTAACCAGGTATTAATTTAACGTATTATTTCTTTG
This sequence comes from Halesus radiatus, assembly GCA_022606495.2. NCBI lineage: Eukaryota > Metazoa > Arthropoda > Insecta > Trichoptera > Limnephilidae > Halesus > Halesus radiatus. Next base: position 176,178 of record JAHDVE020005348.1, on the reverse strand, counting down.
TGACATAAGCGGTTTCTTATTTTCTCGTTTTTAGCAACTAAATGTACTGCTATTTATGTGTAAAATAAAATATGAATGTTTTTATAAATAGATAAATAAAATTGAATTTATTCCCGTTAGCCATCGTAATATTGACTTATATTGAAATTTTATAAATTAAAAAATATAAGCCTGATGATATTATTAAATAAAAGTAAATAAATAAATTTAATAACTGTCATGTTTATAGCATGATATACAGTGCGGCGCTCGGAAGGTTAAAACACATAGCAAAATGTATTTAACCTTTCCAGCGCCTAAGTCTGTATAATATTACATTGTAATAATTTTTTTTGAAAATCATATAAATACCTACTTACATATTGTGAAATAGTTGTCGTTTTCGTGAACATTCTTTATTTTCAAATTGCGTTGGTACGCAAAGTAAGCTTAGTGTCATTTTAAAATTCGTTTCAGAAAAAAAAATTATGATGTTTGAAACTGATTTTAAATATATTTGTGTCTCGTTTTAAGTGTACAATAAAGAGGTAAAACACACATTATTTTCACAGAAAAGTTATTTTATAATTTTTTTAAACAGTTAAATGACTTCTTGACTTGTTGTCATTGCTTGTGGCACAACATTATGATATTTTTTGTGATTTTATAATAGGTATTGATGTGTTGCTCTTATGGGATTTGTCAAATATGTTCTGACAAAATTTACACACTGTTTTGACAAACTTGTAATGTGCTTACATATTCTGACAAAACTTACATATTGTTATATCAAGCTCATGGTTTGCATACTGACAAAACTCAGATATTGATCTGTCAAGCTCATGGTTTGCATACATATTTCGACAAAACTCACATATTGTTATATCAAGCTCATGGTTTGCATACTGACAAAACTCAGATATTGATCTGTCAAGCTCATGGTTTGCATACATATTTCGATAAAACTCACATATTGTTATATCAAGCGCATGGTTTGCATACTGTCAAAACTCAGATATTGATCTGTCAAGCTCATGGTTTGCATACATATTTCGATAAAACTCACATATTGTTATATCAAGCTCATGGTTTTCATATTGATAAAACTCAGATATTGATCTGTCAAACTCATGGTTTGCATACATATTTCAACAAAACTCACATATTGTTATATCAAGCTCATGGTTTGCATACATATTTAGACAAAACTTACAAATTATTCTGTCACACACTTGATTTCATATACATTTTTATAATTGGCAAATCTATTACAGAAATTGTTAAAATTCATTACTCATTTGTATAAAATGTTCCAATTGTTTGAACTTTCACCTAATTTTTTGATAATTTTGTGAATATTTAATAGAACTTTAATATATATTTTCATAGTTAGGTTTAAAATATTTAAAACAATGTTAGATGCGACAACAATAAAAAAAAATCATCCACATCCGGTAAATTTAACCTTTCGAATGTAAATGTATGTAAACTTGATCAAACTGCCATCTTATTTCTAGGCTATGTTAATGTTAGGTTAGGTTAGGATTGACATATGGAATGGTTGTTATATTATGTTAAATATAATTAAAGATTCCATTTATTGCGTTTTTCGCATACATTTTTTTAATAACACTATTTTGGCGTTCAAACTTTATAATCCACTATTATGAAAATCAAAACATAAATAAACTGTGTCATCAATAAAAATGTCTTTCATTGATTTATTTTATACACAATATAAGTTAATCTGATACAAGACAAGACCATAAGACTCAAAGTCATTATAAATCAAACAGTCAGTCCACAAGTATCCACAAGTCAGATTCTTGATGATTGAAATATTTGATAGACAATATTATGTACTTATTTCTAATTGTGGAAAGAAAACAGAAATAAAAATGGGTACTAAGGCTCTTCATAATCAAGGCTACCCAAGTATCCGATACCAAAGTTGTGTACTCACGTCGCAAGCACCTAGTCGTGCTACTGAAATCATAAGACCTGGACATGTAAAATTTGTAATTATTATAAACACTCAAATAATGCAAAATTCACTTTGTGGCATCATTTTGAATTGAGTAATAAAAAAGTATTTTGTTTCAACCACAATTTAAATAAATAAATAAAATAAACCATTCGTTTTGAAACACATAGATATTTGTTTATTAATACAGTGGTTTGAGCACAGAGCAAATAATACATAGAGATGCCCTAAAACGCAAGGGGATGCAACCAAAATTCGGTGGGGGCGAAGGGCAAGCTGCGTGTAACGCCAATTTAAGAATATATTGTTAGAGTATTTAGTTTGACCCTTTTTATAAATTTTTGTAATTTGCTTACTGCAATCAATATCAGGCGAAACAAACGTGGACGGCAGTGAACTAACCTGGTGCCAAAATAGGTGTCACGTGATCTTTGGCTCCAGCCGTTGAGATGGTACTTCAGGGCATGTCTATCCATTCTGACGTCAGTGGGTTTGAACAAAATAATTTTTCATTACTCAATTACTAAAACGACCATTAACCTAAGTAATCTCACATTTTGGAACGATCACATATAAAGTCTCAGTGACTTGTGACGAAGACCTCGGCAAACTGGTCGCAAAATGTCGGCGACGTGTGCATGTGTACGAACCTCCGTGCAGATGTATTGCGGTAGTCGCAAAGATATTCGTGTCGTCGAGTATCGAATACTTGCGTCGCCCTGTGTGCGAAGGGCCTTACGGTTGAAGTGTTTCAAATTCAAACAGCGCCATTTTGTATTTTTGACATTCGAACGGTCTCTGTTAAATGCCAATTCTTGTCGATTTGTTGGTCTTCAAATGTGATGGAATTTGAAACACCGCAACAAAGTATCAATAAAATAACACTGAAGTATTTTTGGTCATCAAATTACTAACAAGAATTCAATTAATCAGTAATTGGTTACTAAGAAGTAACTGCGCTAAGTAGTCATCAAAAATGAATTATTAACACAACTCAATTTATTTATGATCAAGAAATTTTGATTCAGCACCAAAATATGATTTAAATCACCAGAACACAATTATTGTCAATAATAGCATAGGTTAGGCTAGTACAATGTAACAATAAAAATAAATATTTTTCAACTAGATACCGACAGGCAATAAACAAATTATCCAAAATATAATGCAATAAGCAGTGCTTGAAAGTCTGAAACGAAAGATTTTGTGTTATTTTTATTTTCTTATTAATTTTCAGATGGAATTACGAAGAAATCGTCCAAATCGAGAAATGCTGGCGAAACGTAAGTCTAATTTTCACTGAAACAAATTTACTCATATTTATTTGTACATATAAAAAACGATTCACATACATTTTTTTAATGACTTTTTCGTACATTTATTTTGTAAATATATTTTATAAATTTGTTTTTCATATTATGCTTTTCATCAATAACATTTATAATTTAAATTAAATTACTTGGTTATGTGGGATATTTTCGTTTTTTTTTCTTTGTGTGATTTTTAACTAATAAAATTGCGGAACCTATAATTTTGTTTTTAATGGTAAACGACGCATAAGTTCGTAAGTTCTTGCATTAAATATTTATTGTAGTGACACCCACAACGACATAGTTAAGTATGTCGATCTTTAAATCGATGTCATTTTATTGCCGTAGTACTGAAGAATCATTTTAAAGAGATTCTTGCTTGTGTGGTGGTGCACTGTATCATAGGACTACTGCGGGGTAAGAGGTAACTCCGGCAGGTGTTCCAAACTATTTTGAACCAATTTGAACCACTAACGGTGACATTCATGGTGCGCTCTTTCAAATTATTTGCCTGTAATTCTCATTTTATTAAGTATGACTAGCTTGAAATTTTCTATGTGTGAAAAGTTTGTCTTAAGAATTGTTGGTTAAAGAAAAAGAGTTTTGTCTGCAGGAAAAATTAGCACTTCCAATATACGGGGTTATTCAAAATGATGAACTCTATTTCGCATGTTCTCCTCTGATACGCGATCGGCCCGGGCTTTTTCCTTTACAGAAACATCCAGTTTGCTCCAATTGGTGATTTTGATTTTTATTTGGAGGTTAAATGTTAAAATGGAGACGAAAGGTACGCTGCACTACATTTGCCGAGTCAGTTTTACAGAACTCACGAAAACCTTGTGCTGCATAATAACCATTTTACTCACAACTGACTGCTTGACGGTGTGAGCTCTCTAGCGGTCATTTGCACAACTATGAGCAATCTAGTGGTGGAATTCAAAACTTTCAGACCTCCTCTTTTATTTGCTATGTAGACGTAATATATAACGTGTAATTCAGGAAATATAGCGGTACCTACAGAATTGAGTCCATCGTTTTGTTTGAGTTAATTGAGGAGTTAAGGCATCAGAGGCCACGGGAAAACACCATCATTCTACTAACATTACAAAAGTGGTTTTTCTACTGTTAATTTAAGAGGCTATTTCATACCCACCCTATTCTTCTCATCTTGCATTATCAGATTTTCCGCTTTCTATCCAGAAATCGTCTTGACGACTTCCTTACCTCCAAATCACCGAATTTCTTTAATCTAAAAATCAAATCATAAAACTACCAGCACAATGTGAAACAATCCTAAATATTGTGCGGCATTTCGTTATTTTAAATATTTGTTCATTTTAAAGTTTTCTTTTTAATTGAATAAAATAGTTATGGACTTAAACTGAATATTAATTTATTTAGGTGACATTTTTGTGCTTCAACGGAAATCATTATCTTAATTTAATAGCAAATAACTTCTGGCTAGTTTAAATATTAGTTCAAATAATACCTAAACGGAGAAAACTTGGAACATCGTTACTATTGTTAGAATGAAAATTATATTTGGGACTTGTGTTTAGATTTGTGTATTTAACAATGTACTAAGGTTAGGGTGTTTCTCAGAAATTAAAATATAGCGTTGTCATAAAATGGTCAATCAGCGCCATTTTATTTTTGTTTTTACATTTGAAAGGTCACCATTAAACGTCGATTCTGGGTCCGTTTCAGCTTTTGAACAAATTGTGATCAGCTAACGAAAGTAACAATGTGATAGTTGTGCCTTTATGCTGATCAAAAATTGTTCAAAAGCAGAAATGTACCTGGAATCGGTGTTTAACAGGGACTTTTCAAATGTCCAAAAAACAAAATGGTCATTTATTGAAACTGTTAGGTGCATTTGATTTTATGTGAAACACCCTAACCTAAATAAGCATCAAACATTGACATTCTTATTGCGAATCAAGGGCCTTATAAACACTAATTAACACACAATTAACATTATTGTATATATATAACATAAATGTACATAACCTAGAAATAGTGCATGCTGCATGATAAAATGGGGGATTTCCATTGCTTGCATTTCAGGGCCGCCACCAGCGAAGGATTGCTCCACCCCACCCTGGGATTGCCACCCCCCGCAATCCCAACCGACGCCAACATCAACAAGGGCCCGCCCTCGGTTGGCGTAGATAGCGATGATAGCATGAATGTAGAGGAGAGGAACATAGACTATGGTCCCGGGAGGAGAGGCAGGACTAGCTATAGCACTGACATCTTTTGAAAGAAAATATTAACAAAAAATGTTTTTATTTATCTGCTAAAATTACTTGCCAAGTTTTGACCCCCAAAATCACTGCCAAAAATATCTGCTCGCATTTTTGATAAATCAAAAATTTCATGCCATTTTTTTATGCTTAATGATTTTTATTAACTAAATGCCTAAAATCACCACCAAATATCTACTGCCCAATTTTAACAAATCAAAATCTTCTTGGCATATTGTTTTGATAGTTCTGTAGCTACCTGCTGAACTGGCCACTAATAATTTATATTTTATAGCCATCAAAACACATGAATTTCAGCGACAGTAACGCCATCCGCCAAATTAAAACACAACACAAGAAAAATGATTTAAATACTGAATAAAGAGAGAATCTAATCAAGCTGAATAACAGGAAGAGAATGAGGATTTTAGTGATAATCGGGAAATTTATATAATAAACAGATGACGTTACTGTCGATGTAATTCATGCGTTTTGATTGCTATAATATATCAATTATTAGTGGCCAGTTCAGCAGGTGGCTACAGTTCAAAAACTTGATTTTTGATAAGTCGAGTAAACTCTTTGCCACATTTTGACGTATTTATGACCATGGTCTTATAAACAAAAGATGTTTTTTATGACTTTAATTATTTTGCAGTGTTTTTTGGTCAAAGGTTTATTTCACAATTTTGAGAAGGACACTTTAAGGTTGTTTTAAATACTTAAATAAATAACTGTAAATATTATTTTGTGTGTGTTTTTTTTTTAATTCGTAAGATTTCTTAGGAATCTATTTTTCTGAAAAAAAAACACATAGGCACCATTATTATAATTTTTGCAAGAACAGAAAACAAATTGTTTGGTCTAATTTAATTTAAAAAAAAAAAAAATTTGCCTTTGACCAAAACACAGTGGATATTATAATATAATTAATGTAGGTAACGGTGAATGAGTTAATTACAATTTTTTTTTAAATATATAATTTTGACTTAAGTAATGTTTAATGTTGACATAAGATTCAAATTTAATGTGTTCAAAATAACTTGTTTTAATTAACAAAATAATTCTACCAAAACAGCTAATAATACCAAATTAAAAACACTAATGTAATAATTACCTATCAAATTTTATTTTATTGTGATCATTTTTTTAAATGATGTTTCTAATTATTTATACATTAATATATAACAAATCTTTCAATATTAACTTGATTAAATTGTACGTACAAAATCTTGCCCCTTATAATAATTATTAGACAATTTTTTTGTTTGGTGATTCAATACAGGTTATAATGCATTGGTTTTTTTTAATAATTTTTTTTATAATTATTATAAGTATCTACACGCATCGCACACATTTCAAAGTGAATACCTATCCTTGTATAACTAATCACCGACTTTTTAACCTAACGGACCATATAAAATCACGGGAATATGATTACACGAGCATTTTTTTTTTCATTAGTCTTCTGGCATCTAGCTTTTAAAATGTTCAACCGTCTTTTATTAACGAAAATTTGGTTGTTTAACATCTTTGGGTTATTTTTTTTTGTCCGTCAGATATGCTAGGAATATCCCTGTGTTGGCCGCCCCACACACATTCGACTTGCCCACCGTTTATAAGAAACATGTGGGAAGGGGTCGAACAATAGGCTTGACCTTAGGAAAAGTCAGTCAGACGGCCGAGCCTTTCGATGCGGTGGCTTCATTTAGTACGGGGCAAACCAGTCGAGTGAGGCGCCTTTATGGTGGACAAAGACTTTTAAACCAAGAATGTCAGTTTTACCACTGTTTAATTTTTCTCTCAAAATTGGTGACAATTCTCTCAAAGCGTGCCAATATTGATTATTATTTTATAATATGACTAATCAGGTTTCTGTTTATATTTTTATCAATTATTATTTCATTTATATTAGCAAATTTAGTTACAAAGATGATAATGAAAACTATCTAGGAATTTTTTTTTAATTATTTAGAAAATCAATTTATTCCACATTTCAGACCTTTCCAACATATTATAATCTATCGGGCTTTCATTCTCTGGCTTCATTTTTTGCTGTCTCATACTATAATTTGGATTTAATTTTTCTCATTTGCCATATCAATAAATTAGAAATAATGTATTTTCAATGATACTGCCATTTATAAATATAAAATTAATTAAAATGCCCTAACAACATTGCAAAGTTCCACAAAATTTTTAATATCGAACATTTATATATTATAATGTGATTTTCTTTTAGCAATAAAACCACATGAAAATAAATAATCGTCCATAAAACCATTTGATTTTTTTAGCTCGAAATTGAAAATATATTATGTTATATGTCATTTTTTGCATTGTCTTTCGTTTTTGGTTCATGAAATTCGTGATATTTATTATGTTGGATTCATTATATATTTTATGTAAATTGATGTATTTTTTGTTTGAGTAGAAGTTAATGCTTTCATTTTCTTATTATAAATACATATATGTATGATAATATTATTATGTATGTTTTGGAAATCCCCCATACCTATGCAGTTATATTCTTATGTTATAAAATGCTTTACACGAGTGTACCAGTGATTTCCAACTGTTTGTGGGGTTACTACAATAAGACACACTGTGTTTATTACTTTATGGGAAATTTATTATTTCAAATTGACTTCTAATTATTGAGTTACTTGTTTGCAAACTTTTAGTCTACCATAGCATAACCTTTTTTATGATAAAAAATAATAGATGATTTAAAACCTGTCACGTATTATAAGCTAAGTATTATCTTTTTCATAAAAGACGGATGTAATAGAAAGGACGGTTATACTGAAGCTTTCAGCGGTGGGACTATAAGTCGCCAATGTATGCTAGGAATCAGTATACGGGGTGAACAGTACTTGATATGAAATATTGTAGGGGAGACATAATATATATAAGCAAAAGATTTGATAGTCATAGTATCAATTCATGATGTTTATTTGGATACTGGCGTCTGAAAATAGCAATAACAGTATGGATAGAGCTGTCTTTAATTTAATTAATTAATGTTACAATTCGGTTAGTAGATTCTATTTCAAGACACACATAAAAATTATTTGCTTACTTATTGTTTTAATTTTTTTTTGTTTGTTTGTATTCTTTATTATTTTTGTACCAATTCACCACAAGAGGCCCTGAGGTTTCAGGTCATATATCTTGAGCGAGTATGCAACGAAAGGTGGCCAAGTTAAAGTTATAGTTTTTTGACAGATTGAGCTTGAGGATTTTTGCATGGATGCAGGCTCATAGTTATCACAAGTCGGGACATTTTTTAATTAAAGTGTATTTGGTTTCATATGCCTAAAAAATATTCTGACTTGCGAAGCTGTGAATTTGTGTCTATACAAAGGACTTGTCTTATTCTGCCAACAGACCGAGATCTTGACTTGGCCATTTTTCGTTGTACGCTCATAATATCATCTTTGAGGATGTTGTACTTTATTTTGTTTCATGGGTAAATTCTTCAATGACATATTCAAAGGTAAATTCTTTTTGCCATTTTTTATAGATGAAGAAATAGGTCAATTTTCGCTGAACAGTATTACTATACATAGTATGGAAATACTGTGTACATAGTTCGCTTTTCATTTGCCTTACTTGAAAGAAAGATTTATCTTGGAATATCTATTTATATTATGTCTCGGGGTCCCTGTTAATCCATCGCCCTGAACCCAGGTCCCGGTCAAATGATGCCCGGATTTTTTTTCTTTACTATTTACCATCTTATTGAAACTAAGTTCGTCTTCTCTTTTACATCACCCTGTATACAGTATGAATCACCCTGTATATAATTAACACAAATAATTGATGCATACAAGCCCACTTACTTATATATATATATATATATTATTTTTTTTTTTTTATTAAACCATCTGCATATTGTATTTAATGTTTTAATGAAATAATCAACAATAAAGGTCAAAACGCACTAGAGCGTCGCTGCACTGCAAGTTCCATATACACGAAATATTCGTTTCACTATTTTATATGAAACAAACCGCACCAGACTGCGCTGCAGACTTGACTCCTAGAGAATATTTTGACGCGCAGCGAAGCTACGCGCAGTGCCGCTGTAGTGTGATTTTACCTTAATGCTGCTTTTATTTAATGAACTATAATACCGAATCTCAAGTAAATCTGGTAATGGTTTCATACATTTTGTAAAATATTTAATCAAATATATTCATGTTTTTATATCACATTTTTTTACACAAACTATGCTCAAGTAACTAACCCTTTTTATTATTTAACAAAGTTTTACCTAACAAAATAATTGAATTACTCTAAAAGTTTGCATTTATTTTGGTTGTTTCATAGATTAAACCGTAAGCAATTATCATACTTATATAAAAATGCCATAATGTGTTTTATTAAGAAAATATTATTTTATTTTAAATTACTTATTTAGGATAAAAATCATATTATTTATACTAAGTTTAAGCAGTTTAATAAATGCTTCATTTTACCTGCATGTTTTTTTAAACTCCTTTGATGTAATTTTTCATTTCAATTAGAAATAAAATAACATTAAAATACTTTCCCCGAACGTACAGAATTGTTACCCTGGTATCGTCAAAAGACCACCGTTCAGAATCAAATAGTTTGAAATGCTTATAGCTATGTTTAGCGACCAGATCTGAAAGCCAGGTACTTCCAAATTCCCATTCTCTTTTCTTTCTTCCCGAAACATTTCCCTTAATTTAGGAATGCCATAATTCCACTTGTTCCATAATAATTCAACACATATATGAATCAACACACTTTTTAAAAGTAAAATAAAATCATTAGAATTCACAGAAGAAGAAAGCCATAATCCAGGTCTACTAATCAACAAAGCCAAAACAATGCTAATGGTGATCGACAGGGCAACCACCTCTGTGAGAACAAATGCTGTCACAAACTTAGAAACGGTGAATAACTTCATATACCTAGGCTCGTCTATAAGTGACAAAAGAGATTGTGAAACTGAAGTGAAAAAAAGGATTTTCATGACAAAAGACACTATGAACTAGTTGCAAAAGGTACAGAGTGACAAAGGCATAACGAAGATCACCAAGATGAGACTCGTCCGGGCGCTGATTTTCCCCATATTCCTTTACGGTGTGGAAACATAGACACTCAGAGCCATCGAAAGGAAGCGGATAGACGCCCTCGAAATATGGTGCTGGAGAAAAATGCTTATTATTCCATGGACACCTAGGCACACAAATATGTCGATTCTGAAAGAGCTTGGCATCCACAATAGGCTATCGATTGTGTGCCTATAGCATATCCTCAGATTCTTTGGACATGTCGCTCGCCAAACCGAGAACTCCAACCTGGAGAAACTAATGGTCACTGGTAAAGTGGAAGGCAGGAAAGGTTGAGGATGGTCACCGATGCGTTGGAGTGACCAAATCTCGCAGGTGTTCAGAACGTCGGTGTCCACAGATCTCCACGCAGTGCAGGATCGCGAAGAGTGGAGGAGGCTTGTACATGAGGGAGTTTGGAGTAGGGGTCACCATCCTCAGCAATAAGGAAGAGACTAAAGAAGAAGAAAAGTAGAAAAACAAAAAACCTAGCCCGAGAACCTAATCTAACCTAACTTTTTTTCGTACTCTTGTATCACTTTTAAAAAGTGTGCCGATTCATACGTGTGTTGAATTATCCGGTCACCTTCCACTGGCGTTAGGCAATTGGGATTCTTTTATAGATTCATACGTGTGTTGAATTATCCGGTCACCTTCCACTGGCGTTAGGCAATTGGGATTCTGGTATAGTATCACATAAAAATAAAATGTAATTTTTTTTCACAGTAAATTTTCTATATGAGCTCAAAAACATACCTATTTTGTCTATGTAAACTGTCGTTTGTTCGTTGGCGATCTGAAGTTATGCTTAGGAACAATGAAAAGTTACGAACATTATTGATTTGCTTGTACTGGGGACCTGATCTCAAAGGGTGAAATTCAAATTAATTTAATATGTATGTACATAATGAAAGAACACAAAAAAATCATATCGAATTAACTCCAAATCCTGTGAATCTAATCTCCACCTATTCTAGAAGTGACACTGAGAGCGCCGAAGGGGGTCATCTGTCCCGGCCCCGCGAGGAGGCCCGCCCCATGGAGGCCCTGAGTACCCCGCAGCGCCCCGCCAAGGAAAGCCCCATGGCCCGAGCCCTGGCCTTGCCCCGCTCCATCAACTTCAAGGCCCTGCTACCCGGCGGCGCCAAGAATAAGGATAAGGTGGCCCAGGCTGAGGATAAGGTGGAGAATAAAGCTGATGATGAAGCCAAGGTACAGTTTTTTTTTTTTCGATATAAGTTAATTAACTCCCTTTTGAGACCTAATGTTATTTCAAATGAACACAGCAAAGATCCATCAACTTCAAGGTCTTGGATAAGTTGGCGCCAGCTGAGGATAAGGTGGAGAATAACGCTAATGATGAAGCCAAGGTACAATTTTTTCTCTATATAAGTTAATTAACTCCCTTTTGAAACCTAATGTTAATTCAAATGATCATAGCAAAGATTCATCAATTTCAAGGCCCTGCTACCCAGGAGCGCCAATACCAAGGATAAAGTTGCTCAGACTGAGGAAATTCAGAGAATAAGGCTGATAATGAGGCCAAGTTATATAAAAAAAGCAATTCATTATACATACATAGAGGGTGTAACAGCACGTACCCGACAGTACATGATTCCTGAACATATTTGGAGTAAGAAATGAAGATGTCATTTTGCTGTCTGATAACATTTTTTCTCAATTAAAAAAAAATAATAATTCCATCACACGTCGCCACTGAGTATAACCTAGCAAGCACATCACATGATACCCACAACACGATACAGATGAGACAGAGCATGTATCACTTGATGCCTTGCGATGTGTGGCAGTTCGATCAATAAGGAACTCCAGTGAAAAATATAATGGCTTTAAAAATATGTATTATATGTAGATTTTATAAATCTTTGTATAAAAGTGAACTAAAAACCGTACCATCAAAACACCATGTTCTGTTGGTACCACTGCTTCTGAGGTCACACGTGCCATTTTTGAGCCCAACTTAACTAGATAAGTTTTTTCCGCTCTTAATATTTCTTACGGCTTATAATTTTGCTGTTTACAGTGTTCATTTTGCCCGTAAAATCATTATGTTTGTTTATTGCAAGTACTTGAAAGTTTTTGCTTGAAAATTCATACCAATTTTACCGAAATTGTCTATGTAAAAATCGCCCTTGAAAAATACGACAATGTCATTGGCACTTAATAAGCCGTACGCTGGGATTTGAACCCACAACCTCCGGTTTTGTAATCGAGTATAAAAACAAAAAATAAAATTTCGAAGTTTATTCCGTTTTTGTCGATTTTGAATCCCGAATGACAAATTTTTCGGGATAAATCATTTAATACTTTTTGTAGACCTAATAGGGTCTGGGACATAACGATTTAAAATTTCGTAATATTTTGTCATTTCTAGCTATTTTTATAGTTTTTTTCATTGTTGACAACGAAGGAATAATATTTATAGAAATATCGGCGATACCAAAGATTTATTAATATTAGATAACGATGAATATCGAATGAATCGATCACGGTCAGTAACGCCAGTACTTATTATCGATATGATAGACTGTCTAAAGTTAGTGATAAGATATACAACATAATATACCACTAGTACCGTTATGCTATATGTTAAATATCCTACGTCACATTGTACATTACGTGTATTATATTATGATTTTAACTTCTAAAACAAAATTTGTCGATACGCACTCCATTTTTTCTATTAATTAAACCACCAACTCTGTAATATAATCATGTAAACCATTTTATTATTATTATTATTTTAAGCATCTTCTTGTGACACTTTAGGAAACATTACTGTGTAAATATATAACCATCTGAACGCAATATGTACACTCCGCTTCTCTACACAAGCATTGATTAAAAGAGAAGTATAATATTGCAATGAATTAAATTGTACTAAATTTCAATAATAAAAAAGAGCATTGTGAAAAAAAACATTTGTACAGCGTCCTTTATGTGATTTTCGCCAAAATGGCGATATAAAAATCATCAAAATATTATAATTATTTTTATCACGTACCAAATCATTATTTAATAGATATGAATACCAAAATATTGTTTAATTTCTCGGAACGGTCAGAACGCTAATATCTGTGGACCCGGTATCGATATATCAGATATGCGGCGGTATCATAATACGCATTTCTGTTACCAACATATGCCCTAGTCTTTCAGTTTAGGTTTTAAAAAAGTTGGACATGGACTTTCTTTGAACGCTGATAAATTGTTAATTAGTTGCGGATATGAATGTATTTTTGCACTTTGGTACAATGCACCTACAATAGTAACGAGACTGATATTCTACAATGTTTCCTTCAATTAAAAGCAGTTAAATTTGAGTATAAAGTTCTCGAAGTTTTGTATGAAATCCATACAATATCGATTACTGCCTATTGAACCGCTAATCCGACTGGCTCGTGTGACGTCAAACCCAACAAGCCATAGATTTCGTGCGTTTTGGTGGGCTTTAAAAAATTGAAACTTTAACAATTATTTTAACCATGAAAACGAACTTTAAAAAAAAAATTAAAAAAAACAGAAAATTAATTTAGGATGTCAACATTAATAAATAAAAAAAAATAATTAAAAAAATGGACTGGAGGTCCTTATATTTTTTGTTTTTAATATTTTTTTAAATGTCACCGGACAGCAAAATGGTATCTACATTTTTGAAATGTCACCGGACAGCAAAATGGTATCTACATTTTTAAAATGTCACCGGACAGCAAAATAGTATCTAAATTTTTTATTCCAAACATGCTCAGGAATCGCTGTTTAAAGTCTATCAATTACGTGCTCTTATGTATATATTTTTTAGAAGAGCATTCTAGACCAATCCACTGAAAAGATAAACTGATAAAAGTGTGTCGTCGGCGTTTTCGAACGCTCAAAGTAAGTTCAATTTTTCCTTACATCTAGTGAAATTGATATTGAAAATATTTCTTGAGCAGATAATCATTTTCATTGGCCTGTTTGGGGCTTGGGAGTCGAAAGGTCTCATGTGAAATGGTGATATCAGCTTTCTTTCAAATCAGTGTAGATCTCACTTTTAGGTGTAGATCAAAACAATATGAACATCCATTATATAAGACAAACATTTATTAGGAATGAACATAGATGATGAAATTTAAATGAAATAAGCTTATTTATCTCATCATCATAGCTTTTTCCCCCCAGACAGTTTCCCAATATTAAGAAAACCTTAGGATCTCTTGTGTGGAGTTAAAATAAAAATAAAAAAAATATTTCAGCTGATTGGATTAATTTTAACATTTGTTAATCGTGTTTCAGCCACTCCAGGGAAAGCAGGAACCCACAGAACAGGGATTGGTGTATGCAGAGCTGGCCTTACGACCAAACGCAGATCAGGACAACAAACCCGCCACCCCGGACAAGACAGAGTATGCAGAGATAGTCTACAACCAGCAGCCTGTGGAGAATAAGATGGAACCCAAAGACAACAAATAAAAACACTTGAAATAATGAATAATGGTCACCATCACCATTTAATGCGGCATAGATACCTTATTTTGGCCCCAAAATATCAATATTTTACTTTTACGCTTACATTTTTGACACAAAAGGCCTTATGTACTTATGAAAACCTAGTGGCCTAATAATATGAGTATTTATTTGCTTAAATTAAAAACAATTACTTTTTTTTTAAATCACTCTAAATTTAAAATTATTTATAATTTCTTCAAATGCTTGATAACTTTGTGGCATCATTATTAATTGTGTAATTGAAAATACACTTTGTATATACCACTTTACTTAAAATATATAAATATTTCTACATGTTTCGATAGCAATGCTATCATCTTCAGTATTCACTTATTCCTGAAGATGATAGCATTGCTATCGAAACATGTAGAAATATTTATATATTTTAAGTAAAGTGGTATATACAAAGTGTATTTTCAATTACATAATTAAAATTATTTGCTTGTCTGTCGACTTTAACTGGAAACCTTTCTGTATAAATAGCTACACGCAGTAAGCGACTCTAGCGGCATATATTAATATCAATAGACAATATTCCTTGGTATATTCAATTATATTTTTGGCAAAAAGGCCTTACTCATATGAGAACTTAAGGGCCTTATAAAATAAGCAATTATTTTTGCTTGACTGTTGACTTTAATGAACCAAAACCTTCTTATACCAATGCCCTTGATACTTTAAACATCTCCAATGGCACATTTGAAGGCTTATAGGACATGTGCCGTGATGTAATAAATTATATTTTTCACAAAAGGGGCCTTTCTTATATGAGAATCTAATGGCCTTACAAGATAAGCATTTTGCTTGTCTGTTGACTTTAATGAACCAAAACCTTCTTATACCAATGCCCCTGACACTTTAAACATCTCCAATAGCACATTTGAAGGCTTATAGGACATGTGCCGTGATGTAATAAATTATATTTTTCACAAAAGGGGCCTTTCTTATATGAGAATCTAATGGCCTTACAAAATAAGCATTTTGCTTGTCTGTTGACTTTAATGAACCAAAACCTTCTTATACCAATGCCCCTGACACTTTAAACATCTCCAATGGCACATTTGAAGGCTTATAGGACATGTGCCGGATGTAATAAATTATATTTTTGACAAAAAGGGCCTTTCTTATATGAGAACCTAATGGCCTTAAAGCAATTATTTTTGTCAGATTGTTGACTTTATTTATCTAAAACCTTCTTATTTGAATGTAATACTTTAAATGTCTCCAATGACACATTTTTACTAGGGCGTATAGGACATACACCATAATAAATTCAAATATGTTTTTGACACAAAAGGTCTTATTTATATGAAAACTTGATAGCCTTATAAAATTAGCAATTATTTTCTCGACTGTTGACTTTTGAGATAAGAACTTGACTAAATAAGTAAACATCCACCATATTATAAGAAATTACACTTAACGGCGGCCATCTTGACTTTCAGTATTCATGCCTTTTATAGGAAGGTGTTGCTTAAATCCTTCTTCCTTATTTTGAAAACTGTGGCCTTTTCGTAATATAAGGCCTTATAATAAAACCGTCTCTTTTTACACTATCGGTAAAGGGGTAAATAATATTTTTAATGATTTTTTTTATGCACAGTAAAAGTAATTATGTTCTTTAGATTGTATTTTTATTAAGTGGATATCGTATAAATCGCCATTTGGTCAATATTTTGCATGTTAAAATAATATTGTCACTAGGAATTTTCGTTTCATAAAACCAACATATTTAGAGCATTAGTACCTAAACACTTTTATGTTTTAATTATTGCTGTAAAATGTAATAGTCTGATTAAGAAAATATTTTTCCTTAATCAGACGTAATATGTGTGTAGTTAGTTATATTGCTGTTTTTCTTCAGTAAAAATTTTATCTTTAAAAAATCATATTAAAAACATTCCATAAAACTTATTGTATTAACAGATATGTATGTATATGGAATTGTTTACCTTAAGTTAATTGCAATAATTGCATAATTTTATTGTTAATTTAGACAAAAAGACTTAATTTTGATGAAACTTATTGAATTTTTTTAAGTATTTTATATTTTTATACTTGTATTCATCTTTTAAATTTGGTAAATTTTTTTGATAAAAAAAAAAGAAAATATTTGTCTGAAAATGTTCTATCAGAAACCATATCCTTAAGCAATATAAATATTAAAAAAAAAAAACTAATTCGTTATATAACTGAATTAACGTGTTATAATACGTAGGTTGTATATTAAATTACCACACTTCATTAATTACCTTTATCAAATGTTTTTGCATTGATATTGACGTTCTACAAAACCTCTTTTATCACAAGTTTCTCGTGAAAAATCACTGAAAAAAAACGAACTCTCTCAGAGTTAAATTTAAATACATTTGAAAAGTATGTTCACATATGAAAAGTTAAAAGAGAATGTTTATTATTCCCACAAATGTACAGCTTTTTCACATATAATATATATACATGTATAGTCTGTCAAACAAGTACATAACCAGCTTACAAAATTCACCATCCTTTTTTACATTGTATTTACTATATTTATCTACAGTAGCGAGGACCCTGGCTGTACAAATTAGTTTGTACCTCTAGTATTTTTTTTATTTGTTATAATGTGAGAATTCTTCAACATAATACAAATAAAATAGTATGTATGTTTCGTTTTCATTATACATAAATCATTTGAGGTATATATTACGTGGATATTCATAATTTTTTGCTTTGTTGTTGTTTAACAGTTACTGTATTGATAATTAAAATGGTTGTTCTCTGTAACTAATTATTATTTATGTGGTGCTTCTTTCACACGCATGTACAAGCCTGATTTAGTATTACTTTAGTTAGAACACAAGTTCACCAATCTTATTCATAGTTAAAGTACAACTCTTTAATATTAATAATTATTATGTAAATTTTATTTACTAAGGAGTAGAAGGGTTGCTTGTATGAAGTGCCTTTGGGGAGAGGTATGTCGGAGAGGGATAATATTAGTATGCAATATGTTAAACATAATTTTTTTAAAGAGAAAAATATATTTTAATCAATTGTAAAATTTACATATGCTTAGTAGCATTTATCAAAATATGTTTTACAAAATACTAAAAACACGAAAATAATTTTAAAAATTGGAGAAAAAAATTGCAATCCTTTCGCGGTATGTTTTTTTTATAAACTTAATCAAAGTTTTGTAATCCGCATTTAACAAACATAAGTTAGTATTTACGAAAAAAAAAACTACATCCTATTTATTTATTTTTTTGAAAAATTATTTTTCCGCATTGTAAAGAAAAACCCTCAGTATTTTATGAGGATATTCAATATTTTAAAATATTTTGAAAAACATACGTAGGATAGTGATAAATACTAAGCCCTCCATTGATATGCTTGGTGTAACTCTAAGTGACCAGCTCAGGTATGAGGGCTCCATCGAAGCCAGAGTAAAGTTAGCTTCTCAGAAGCTGGGCGTACTGTACAGAGTCTGCAGAGACTCTAATAGTGCACAACTGCTGACCCTGTACAAATCGCAAGTACACCCCACTGTAGAATTTGGCAACCACCTCTGGTCAGAAGCACCAAAATATCTGAAAAAAATCCTTGACTCTGTGCAGAAACGGGTGGTCCGTTTGATAGATTCGCCTATCTTAAGAAATGGATTACAATCTTTGGAGCACAGACGTCAGATAGGAATGCTGTCCTTGTTCTACCGGTATTCTAATGGAAGATGCTCTGAGGAACTAGCGTCATTGATCCCTTCGGTGCTGGTGTACTGTCGGGAAACACACCCAACATTTGAACACGGTTGACATTCGTCATGTGAGAACGGGTCGCTTCTACGACTCATTCTTGTGTTCAACAACTCGGCTATGGAATGATCTGCTGGCCTCTGTGTTTCCTCCTTCCTACAACTTGGGTCTCTTTAAGATCCAGGTTCACTCCTTCCTATCCTCTGAAAGACCCTCCACACAGCATCCCCAAAGATGATATAGGCCTTGAGGGAAATTATTTCCCTCAGGGCCTCCTGTGTGGAGTTATTGTAAAAAAAAGCATGTAAATTAAAAACATATATTTTATTTTTAAAAACATTATGTTTATTGTATTGCGTAATAAAATTATCTTTTTTTCGAATTAATAAATAATGCCTCTCCGATGTCCCCCTTTCCCTTAATAAGAATTGTTACATTTTTGACATGAATAAATAATCTCAACCAAGATTAACGGTTAGTTTTTCAGTATACTCGGGAATGCTATGAGCCGGATTGGGTTACCAGTATTTGTACCCGATAGCAATCTAACGAACATAAATATCTCTTAAGCCGAGTTTCAAAAGTAACTGAAATACCGGCCATAAATCACACTAAGATTATATTAATAGGGTTGCCATGTTATTTAAAAAATAAAACATTAAGACAACTTCAATATTTTAATTGTTAGATTTTTCCGTAACATATTTGCCCTAAGAAAAAAATTGCTGTCAGTTTATAAATCATACGAAAATAAAAAAAATTATCTCCATCAACCTTAGAACTTTTCGTTCACCGAAATAACCCATCGGATATGCAAAATTTGTATCCGTTGAATTCCGGCGTATCCGATTGGCATTGTCAAAAAATCTACTACTTATGATGTATATACACAATTTTTATAAATATGTAAACACATTATCTGGTAAAACAGTACAATTTACTAAAACATCATTTTGCAAAAAAAACAAGTTATTACGAAAATAGACTTGCAAATTTACACTCGTCATACTACCAAAGTATTCGGTCACTGGAGCTCGGCGTTCCAAATTTAGATCTATTATTCAGATTTTTGTTTTTCAAAATTAAAGCATTCAAACATTTCTTTAGAAATATTCCTACATAGGTATAGCATCCAGAATTAACAAAAACACAGTACTCACACAGATGCATTGCTTGCACACGTAATAATAATAATAACTGTTTTTTCCTGTATGTGGGGAGGTTAGTGCAGTCCCACACATTCCATACAAACATACAACATGTTTCAAACTTGTTATTCTACTTCAGAAAGTATTCCAGTGAAATTGAAAATGATTCTTTTTTAACACACTCTAAAGCTTTTCAAAAAATTGTAAAATAATTTTTGAACATTCTATTTCAAATAATATTTACACTTTAACCTTTTTCGTAAAAAAAAATAATTTGGCGTAATCAAGATAAAAAGCTGCTTCTCAGTGACGTTTTGGCAAAGATATCACTGTCGGAAGTGTACATATGCACCAATACACACAATATTAGGTGTGTGTTGTTTGGGTCAATTCTAATTGCACTACCTATAATGAAATCTATAAGTGATCCGGATTAATAGGGATGTATGGCAACCCTACTTATACATGGTGTCCGGAAACTAGTGGTGCCTGCGAGAAACTGGTGAATCTACATCACATTTTCAATCATAACATTTCGATAGGTACATTTTTTTTAAACTTTTTTTTCAGCAATTAAAGGGTTCAAAAATCTATTGGAGCCGGGTCTATGAATATTTTGATTTTTACCACAAAAATTCGATCTGAAATTACTCAACAAAAGCTTAAATCAAAAAAATTAATACCACAAAATCGACTCCAAATATGATGTAGATTTACCATTTACCGATTGTACCATGAGTTTCCGGACACCGTGTATAATATTCATAATTCATATATTATTATTATAAACTTTTATATAAAATTTTGATGTATTCTTGTATCTTTGAAAATATTTTCTATACCTTTTAAATCTTCAAAATCGTACTAACCCTTGGTTGCTAAAGACATTGCAGTAAAATTTAGTTTTGACTGTAAAACTAACTTTAAAAACTAAAGGCGGGTTGTTTCGGGGAATTTCAACATTTCGTCATTTTATTACATTATGGATCAGTTATTTCACAATGCTTGAATCATAACAGAACTTGAATAGAGCTTTCACAGAACTTTAATGTTTACTTTGACATTTTGATGAATACTTCAAGTTTCTCCACAATCCGCACTAAATGTTTTGCAACCTAGGATTAACCTTTTTATTTCGTGCCATAATATTAACTTCTTTTCACTGATATATTATCTATTTATTCTACCCATTTTTATCATTCACTTTTCTTTGTTATAACATTTCCGCAACTATTCTTTTAATATTATAAGATATCTTGTTGTAGAAAGAATAATTAGAGATATTATTGTTATTTTTAATAAAAACCACCTTTGGAAGGGTTGTGTTCGTTTTTTTCTTTTATTAAATCTTAAAAGTAGTGTCTTATGCATATTCATCCAAAAATATATACAGGGTGTAACGGTGGAGTAAAAAATGTGTATAGCGTTTTGGTCTTCAGTGACATGGTTTTTTTTTTTCACCAAAAAACGACCGATGACAACATGCCCTCTTTTTAACTTTTTTATTTCGATTTTTTTTTTAAGAAAAAAAAATTCACTGGAGTCAATAATATCAACATTTTTTAATCTAAATATGTTCAGGAATCACTGGTTAAAGTTTCTCAGGTATATGCTGTTACACCCTGTGTACCTTGATTCTGAGAAAAATTTACCATGTTGACTCATAGAAAATTTACCATGTCAACTCATAGAAAATTTACCATGTCGACTCATAGAAAATGTTCCACCCGACACAGCATTATTATCCAATAATGAACTCTAAATTATCTATCTCCAGAGCTCATTATTGGATGGCATTTCGGTATCACATGGAAACTTAGTATGTCTAAGATTTGTTTTATTTGATTGAGTATATCAAATGATACCTATAATTACTTTAATGGAATTAAATAATTTATTTGAAATAATATACCCGCCTTCAATGCTTGAAATAAATGCCTTCTAGATCTTTTTTAAATGTCTTGTATAATTATTACATTATAGTAATATTGCATAATATTTGTATTATATTTGTATGTGGATGGTAGAAAGAGTCTGAGGCCTTCATACGAATTGGTGTCTGTGAAATGGATGTTTGTTCAAGAAGATTTGTGAATGTTTCTGAGAGCTGAGGTTGTGTACAAGGACAGAAATGTTTGAAACTATTTTATCTGCCTGCCGGCTTGATAATATTGTTTGATTATTTTAAAATTCATAATAGTTCTTGGTAGATTTATAGATTTAATTTTTTTTTAATTCTTGTGTTTAAAATATTATAGATTGCATTTGTACCAATAATTGTTTTCATGCAGCTTGAATTAAATATTTTTATGTCTTTAAAATAAATAAATTTATGAATAAGATTTTTTTTTTTGTGTATATTTGATCTCTTTGGTTAAGGCGATCCACCGGATAAAATTTCAACGAAATCACGCGCATCGGCCGCATGTTATGATTTACGAAAAAAAACCATCACCAAAACGCGTGTTTTATTCTATTCTGTAAATCTCAGACATAATTATTAAAATGTTTTATGGTCATATTCTAAAAAACTTATATACCACAATGAACAATACGAGAATATCGAAAAAGGGGTTCGTAAGTAGGAGAGTTTGTGCTTTAAAAAATTTTTTAACGTCTTATACTTTTTTCTAGGCTTATAAAAAGACACTAAAAAATGTCCCGTTAAACGAAAGACCAAGGTGTGTTCTATTTGCAGTATTTAATTAAATCATCTATGATATTTCTACGCCATCAAATTCTCAAACCAAAAATACATGATTTTGCATTACTTCCTTCCCATTGCATCGCCTGAAGAATTTTGTATTTAAATGAATGATGCTGCTATCTTTTGGATTTTTGTCACAACAGACGAATATAATAATTGGTAAGTACCTACACAAACATGTTTTATAAACATATCTATGGACGCGGCCAAAAGAGATACTAATTAATTAACAGTTTATTTATATAGATATATATTTTTTTGTATTCATAATATCTTCAGTAGTGACACTCCCAACTGCACAGATAAGTTAGAAGATTTAAATTTTATTTTTTTTTATTAATATAAGAATTACACAAAGAACATTTAATAGTACAGATATAATAGCTAATTACCAAAAAAGTATAAATTTATTTTACAAAAAATGCCCAACTCAATAGAGAAAGATTTCTCGTGTTTGAGTTGCGGAGCACTGCCATCTAGCGACAGTAGTGAATAAATAAAAGTACATCATGAATATGTTAGTGAAAGACTAAAAGTATGTGATACTAGAAATACAACAATAAGACGCATACAATATATTAAGATAGTACATTCATATTTCGAAAGACCTGATCGAATATTTCTAGAGGATGTGTTGCCTTTTTTTTTAAATTTACATACATTATTAATAAGGGATTTCTAAGTTGCCATGTGATCTTGGTCGGTTACTTATTTTTGTAGAATTTTTTAATTGAAATGCTCTTTGTGAATTTGTAACAATGTGTTCTTTTTGAAGATTTTATTTAAACTGAGGACTCTAAAAAATTTAAACAGCTGTGTAGTTGGAAATATCGATGGTTTTCGTAGGATGACTGTCAAAATCAATCTCTGTATCTTTTCAACAGGTAAGAGGTTAGTTTTAAAGGTTCCCCCCCAACCGATTATACGATATTGTAAAATGGATTGCGCAAGGGAATAGTATATTGTTTTTATCATATTGGATGATAGGATGTTTCTCAATCTAATAAATATGTAAATAAGTTTTCTTACTCTGGTTACCGTATTTTGTACTTGTTCTTTCCATTTTAGTTGACTGTCTACTAAAACACCCAGATACTTTATGGTATTTTTGCCGTTGATGGGTAAACATTTGGCATAGTCGCATTCTTCTTTATTTGCACACTGTGATGAATGGATTTTGATACAAATATTGTTTTCAAGGTTTTTTTCTTTTAAAGAGAATGGGATGAAGTATGTTTTGTCAGTATTTAGTGACAGACAATTTTGGTCGAACCATATTTTGAGTATATTGAGATTTGTATTTGCTATTCTCATTGTTTCCTTCCATGATTTTCCTTTTGTGATCACCACAGTGTCGTCTGCATAAGATATGATGTCTCCAACTATGGGGAGGTTGAACATTTTATTTACATATATGATAAAAAGAATTGGACCGATGACAGTACCTTGTGGTATACCGAAAGATGCGGTTTTGGGTTCACTTAACGCATTATTAATTTTAACATATTGAAATCTTTCTTTTAGATAGCTTTGGAACCATGATAGCACTATTCCGTCTATCCCAATTTGCTTTAGTTTTTCAATAAGTTTGGAATATGATATGCTGTCGAAAGCCTTGCGGCGGTCTATAAAGATACCAAGACACTTTTCTCTATTATCTAAATTTTGCATTATTGTTGATGTTAATTTAGCAATCGCATCCTGAGTACTGAGATTGTCCCTGAAACCGAATTGGTTTGGACTCATTATCTCCTTCTCTTTTATGTAGTTGTTGAGTTGTTTCTTCACAATTTTTTCGTAATTATATGTATCACGAGTATGTATGCACATGTTTTGTATTTATACTTTGAAAGTATGCAGTTATTTCCAATTAGAGAAGTAAAATATTACAATCCTTCATATTGGTATCTAACAAGATTCTTATAAGATTACTAACTAACTAATCATCACGCCGTTTCGCCACAGGGGTAGGCAGAGAGGACGGACCACCAAACAACTCGATCTTGGCATACACATTGTTGCTTCATTCACATTCATACAACATCTCATACAGTCTCTTCTGTTATTCCTACTTCTGACATGGCCCGACTCAAGTATTTGATTAATTTGATCGTGCCATGTCTTCCTTGGACATCCCCGGCTTCTTCTTCCATTCACGTCCATTCTTCGTTCATTCGCTCTACATGCCTGAACCATTTAAGCGTCCCTTTCTTGATCTTGCTTATTACGCTTACATCAGCCTTGCATTCTTTACGAATTTTCGTTTTAATCATCAAAAATTTGAAAGTATCTAATAGGGCGGTAAGTGTTTTGTACATTTTTACAGTGGTGATCAATCAAAATCATTTAGAATACAATTATTCAGATGAAAGATATTTTATTATTAAAAATATATATAGTATACAGTCGAACATGGTTATAACGATCACCGCAATAGCAAGATTACGGCTATAATGATCAGTTACCCAATGATATTTTGGTTCAGGCTTAATTTCATCCAATCGTTGGCTGTAATAACGAGGACGCTTCACTGATATACAAAAATATTTTGCCAACACAATTTCTAAATACGTGCATAGATCGTTGGATCTGAGAAAAAACAATTCCCGAGTTGTGCATCCCTGGTTAGTGACAAAGAAAATTTTACAACCGAAACCGATAACAATATCGCAAGCTAGTGATTTATTGATACTGGAGGTAGGTAGGTAGGTACATATGATTTTTAATCAAAACTTCTGATGTATCGAGCAATGGCTATAAGAAGCAGATTTAGTCGGTCGCCTCATCCTCATAAAAACAATGTTTGACTTCATTTAAATGAAAGACATTTTATTATAAAAAAATCTTTAATATTTTCTTCAATAAATTTGTAGTTATTTTGTGTCGTCATAATTATTAAATTAATAAGATTTTTTTTGTTTACACCACTGTTTTTAATACATAAATTTTTTTATATAAATATGTAAAAAACATATATTATTACTATGCTTATAATTGCTGTGTATCCTGATGAAGAAAGCGTTGCTTTCGAATCATGTTGATATTTATATATTAAAAACAGTGGTGTAAAGAAAGTAATTCTTATTAATTTATTAAATCTAAAATAGTTTAGGAAACAAACAATTGTTGTAAATAAAGAGTAGGTTTAAATAGTTAAAAAAAAAAATTATAAACAAATTAATGTTCCGTTAAGAGGGAGAGGGACGTCGGAGAGATATTATTTATTAATCCAAAATAATGATGGTATTATTACGCAATACGATAAAAATAATGTTTTTAAATAGAAAAATATTTATTAAATATTTTTTAAATTTACCTAGGCTTAGTATTTATCAAAATCTAATCAGAAATATTACTTTTTCTGACCGTCCCATTGTATGTTTTACAAAATATTTAAAATACGAATATGACTTTTACAGTGGAGAAAAGTATTTTTAATCCTTTATCGTTGCGTTTTTGTAAATAAACATAACCTAAGATCTGTAATCTGCATTACAAAAGAAAAAAAACCATTAGAGTTACTTAGTGTTCATAAAAAAATTAAACCACACACTATTATTTTTTAAATTTATCTTATCGACACGTTACAGAAAAACCTTGACAGCATTTTTTAAGGATATTCAAATTTTTAAATGTTTTTCTAAAACATGCGTAGAACGGTCAGAAATGTGTAATATTTCTGATTATATTTTGATAAATGCTAAGCCCTTGCAAATTAAAAAAAAACGTAATAAATATTTTTCTCTTTAAAAACACCATATATTAATTCAAAATAATATTATGATTATTTTGAATTAATAAATAATAACTCTCCGACGTCCCTCTCCCCGTTAATAAAATATGTTTACTACATACTATTACGTATCAAAAAAATTAACCGCAGATAACGTATACAGTACTTTTTTTTTTTTAAAGTAAGCGAAAGATGTTGCTTGTGTCGTGATGGAGGACTTGGCCAACCGAGTAATTGAACTCACGACGCCTGGGTGGAACCCAGACTCTGCCACTGACCGATCATATTATGTACTTATTTGCATTATTAATATTATCAAATCGGTGAGATTGATTGTAAGAAACAACATATTATTTTTAACCAATTAAGTATTACTAAATACAGAATACCAATTTAGGAATAAAGAAATTAATTTTTTTTTCAAATGTTTAAATATCGGCAGTCCCAATGTAAAGTGTCGAATATGTAAAATGAATATATTCATTTTAATTTTTCCCATATTTTCAGATAATGGCAAAAAGTTGAATTTTCTTGTAATTTTTCCTATTTTGAAAAGAAAATTATTGAAACTATGTGGATGCTTCTGGTGTGGAAAACTGAATCTAACTTTATTTTTACCATCCCGTAAGCCTCGCAAAATGCAAATTCAACACATTGCATTAGGATCGTCGATATGAGTACAATTTTTACATAATTTAAATTATCAATTCAATGAACTTCATTTTGTATGATTTCAAAATACAGTTTAAAATGTTTACATCTAGTAGGGTATTTGCAGATACGCTTTGATGACGCGTTCAGGCCAATAAAATGCAATCCTTTCTAACAGATATAATGAATCAACAAGACTGTTAACATTTTTATATATTTTTAATATAATAATATAGTCAGCGTTGGTGGAAGTAGTGACATCTAGCGAACAATTTTTTTTTAATCCGACGAGATATCAAAGGTTTGGGTCTTCATTAAAATTCTAGTTCACATTCATGCCGCCAGGGTGACCGAACTGACTTCACGTAGTATTTTGTTTAGTGGTACGTATTCAATCACGTGGTACTCAAACGTCAGAAAAAACAATACAGAAACCTGTTTTGCTAGTTACACTATTGTGATAAGTTTTAAGTCAGTAGGTATGTGTTGAAAAGTTTAGAATGTTTTGATAATATTTGTTTTTAACGTGAAAACTAAGTAATAAATACTGCATTTAGTAGAATAATCGTTATAAAACCTAGTGTAATCGTCGAAACAATAAAACTTTCTGGAATATTAAAGTTCTGCTAGTGAATATGACCCGATCTCACGAGATGAAAATGAAAGAAGCAGTGTTCGCGTTCATCTCGGGCAGATGAATATTTGTCGTGTTTGTTTAATGATGGCGGTATTTTGATGATTTTACAATTATTGTATCATGGAGTAAGGTTTCCTCGCAGTGTTTCAAATAATATAGTTCGCGGAAACACGTCATTTACGTAAAATTACCCATGGAAAAGCCTATTGCAGTGGTGACATATCAGAATGGATTCGTGTCAACCGTAATAAAAAGTTTATTTCGCACTTGGTATTTTACAAATTATTATCATGTGATTCGGACAAATTCAACAAGTTTAATTATGATATGAGGAGGATTTGAGTGCAAAATGGAAGTGACAAACGTGGATCAAGTTTTGGCAGCTTTGGGACCATTGGGTGAGTTTTTTCAAAGTGGTTTTTTGTTATTTTTTACTGATTGTAATTTACTCTAATCTTTAGTCTAGTGCACACTATAACGATACTGTGTAGTTTCAGTGACTTCTAAAGCGAGTAGGGTCGGCGATACCAGTTATTTGTCGTACCGATTTGTTTTTACCGGTTCAATCGGTATTTGTATTATTTACTGAATATATTTTCCGGTGAATCGGAATTTTTTTAGTAATCTTGAATTAGTTCACACCATCGTGTGTTTTAATAAATGAACACACATATATAACAGACGTTAACATTATTTTGCAAACATATTTTTCAATATATTAAATTTTCTTATTATTTTCTAGACAGATGCTATTCATCATAATTTAAATATATTATAATTAAATATATTTATGATGCATAAAAATATTATATATCATCCATTTGAAATTATATTAACATCTTTTTATAATTTTTTTTTTAAATCTTTGTTTTTTCTTAGATCGGTCCTAATTTGTTATATGCCTTCAATTGACGCTTATTTCTTGTTTTGTTATTTAGAGATATTCTTGAAATTTATTCGCTCATAAGGGCTCTTTATCACTTGCATATTTTTCACATTATAGTTTTATATGATAAAAAAAATAAACTAAAATAATTTCTAGTTTTACAGTGATGACTACATAGATATATTTAACGGTTGACTATGGTATGCTTTGGGATAATTATTTGATTTTTCCAGCTTTTTGAGAGATGACATGTTAACTTTTTTGTTTGTTTATATTATGTTATTTACTGTAGTCTGTTTATGATACTCCAGTTAAAAATATGATCATCGCAAATATAAAAAAAAACTTTTGATTGCGAATAAGTTTTTTGTCTTTTGATGACTTTTTGCTGCAGAGGTACGATATTTTTATTTCTGTAAGCTCCCGCACATGGGTCGTTGCGGCGCGGTGGCAATGTTGCGTCGATAAACCGATATTGAATTCCGATGAACCGGTATACGCGACCTGAAGCAGTGTTCAAGTCAGTGTATCGTCTCACTCTTGCACAGGACATCGAATTTGACGTGTTAATTAATACCTCTTAACCTTTATCGAATATCGACAAACCGGTATTGGATACCGAAAAATGACACGTATAGCTGTACCAGTATATATGTATTACACTTTTAAAGGACATCAAATTTGATGTACTTACAGCTTAAATTTTATTAAGTACCGACAAACCGGTAGTGGATACCCATATACCGGTAAAGATGACCCTATTCATGAATAGATAATAAACAGCGTTGTCATTTCACCGGATTTTCCACAGAACATCGTTTGAGAAATACGTAAATACACCATTCACATTCATATCTAACTAAGGCGCGGTTAAACCAAACAAAATATCATTCGTCCTATTTTATCAAATCTCGGCGTGTTTTAACGACTGCTTCAATTTATAACTGATTACGATAGCGAAAATGCAATTCGTTGTGTATTTTGATTAGATATTATTATTATAATATTGTGATTATTTATATCGTGAAGGGCATGATGATTTCGTATATTTAATTACATAGTTAGATACGTTTGTATTGTGGTTTCTTCACAATAGTAAATATGTTTTTAGCTATCATTGCTTAGGTAATTCCTCATCTATATATATAAAAATTGATGTAAGTTTGCTTGTTTGTCCTCGATGTTCTCGAAAATTACTCTACCGGTTTCGCTGAAAATAGCAAAGTTTGTTTTTATTAATGCCGGGAAGGTTTAGAAAGTAATTTGAATGATATCAAATATGTAAAAGTGTTGCTATAACGTTTTAAAATTAGTATAAAAACATTGAACCCGCCATGTTTTATTTAGGTTAGACCATAGATATAACACTCTGGTTAGCCATAGATTTCATATTCAAAAGAAGAGGATTTTTTTGGGTAGAATTTTTTCAAAATGGAAAACACGAGTAGGTACCTAGTTAAGAACTTTATGATTTAGATATATTTTGAAAAAAATAAACGTTTGAAATGAAATAAAATATTCAAAGTAATGTTATTTGCAGAATCAAATCTATTATGGCACCCTAATGACAAGTGAAAATCCCGAGCAAGGCCGGATACACATCAGCTAGTTAAATATATGTTCTTTCAAATTGAAAACGGCACTATAAAGTGGATTAATAACAGTTAAGTGACCCGACAGTTGATCCCTCGGCAGTTGCCCCCCCGACATTTGATCCCTCCGACAGTTGATCCCCCGACAATTGATCCATCCGACAGCTGATCCCTCCGACAGTTGATCCCCTAAAGAATTATTTCTACTGTATGTCCTCATTTGTAAAGTATGTAGAGAGGATATGGGGTCGTATAACAAAATTCGATATATAAGTATGTCGTATTTTGTTATTCGACCGTATATCTTCACTGTGTACTCCTTCCGGCACTAGGCATTATTGTTAGTAAACATATTTTATAAAGCGGATTTCCACTCAAGACGCCTGCAGATGTAAGTATATATACTCTTGTTATACGGCCGCATATCCTCTCTGTATACTTACTTTATAAATGAGGACGTAAAGCAGAAATAATCCTTTAGGCGATCTACTGTCGGGGGATCAACTGTCGGAGGGATCAACTGCCGGGGATCAACTGTCATGGAACCATTAATGTAAATGTTGAATGATTACTTCTATAAAATCATTGTTTCTATAATACTGCTTAACTATAATTTCAAAATTTCCATTACATTTTACATACTTTCTTGCTGTTACGTTACTTAAATATATATATTAAAATAGCTGAAGTACCCGGCGTTGCGCGGGGTAATGAACGATTTGGAGCAAGTAATTTTCCACTTATTTTGAACGTCAACGAAATTTCATTAAGAAATACCGACATTTTGCTTTAAGGGGTAGGAAAGGGGAATCTGGGTGGTTTTCTAAATCTCATGTATACAATGTCCTTCCTCTTGTTTCGAAGGTCAAGTGTGCAAAATTTCATCCAGCTCGGAATAAAACTGTAGATTTGTATACAAAACAAAGACACACCGCCCGCCCGGGACGTTCTTCTTTATATAATAGATTACTCATTTTATGTACTTATTATTTATTTTATATATTATTATTATTTTAACAATCATAAATGCATATGAAAAAAAATTATATGCTATTTTTTATAAAACTGGGAAAAAAGGAAAAAAAAAACACTTCAAACGGGTCATGTCATGAGATAGAATAATAAAAGAGTATGTATGGCACGATGCATGAGTATGAATGAATCAAGGAGTGTGTGCCAAGTCAGAGTTGTATGGCGGTCCATCCTATCTTCCCACCCCTGCGGGAAACGATGTAATGGTAGATAAGTTTGTTTTTTTTATTGTTTTCTTAAAAAAATTGTAAACGTAATATTTTTATATTCAATATTATGTGATACATTCTTAGGATCAACGAAGTATGTATGAAGAATGAGCTAATGATGAATGTAAGTAAGTCTAAAGTCACGGTGTTTGAAAGAGAGAATAAGAAAACAGTGTGCAATATAGTTGTGAATGATGAATACTTGGAGCAGGTCGATGATTGATAAGGATATTGAAAGAAGGGTGAATGCGGGAAACTCCATTACCGAAAAACTGAACGCGGTTGGCGCTAACAAAAAATTGTCTAAAGAAGCGAAGCTAGCAGTCCACAATGAAGTGCTGATACCAATCCTGAAAGGATGAAAGTAGACTGAATGCTGTGTAAATGAGATCTCTGATGCGAATGTATGGTAAAACCATGTATGGTCGTGTGAAAAATGTTGAGATTCGTAAAGAATGCAAGGTTGATGTAAGCGTAACGAGTAAGATTAAGAAAGGGACGCTTAGATGGTTTGGGCATGTAGAGCAAATGAACGAAGAAAATAGCGTAAGGAGAATATATTACGCGAGGAACTGAGAAGACGCACTAGGAAGACATCAAGTGAATCAAATACTTGAGTCGGGCCATGTCAGAAGTCGGAATAACGGAAGAGAATGTATGAGACGTTGTATGAACGTGAATGAAGTGTATGCCAAGATCGAGTTGTTTGGCGGTCCGTCCTCTCTGCCTACCCCTGCGGAGAAACGGCGTGATGGTTAGTTAGTTCTTAAGAATTTATTTTGATTTGACGCTTATTTCGTTCTGACGATCTCCTTAGCTGATCAGTTAGCTCCACGGCTTTGAATCCAAAACTCGTGGGCTCAAATTCATGCATGTGCAAACAAATATGTATATTTAATTTTAATTCGATTTTTTACGTAAAGATTTAAATAGGTCAGATCCACCATAAAAAAAATCACAGTTTGTACTTTATTTTAAATCGTTTGGGCTTCCGCCATTTCTCATGCTCACCGCCTCATTTGTGGGCAAATAAGATTTTTTTCATGTAGAGAAAAATGACGCATAGATACTAAATACTTATAGGTAGGTACTTTATAAAAATACAATATACCGACCATGAACTGCCAATACCCCCCTACCTCGCATTTTTTATTAATTTGTTTGTTTTAACGTTTAACGACATATTTCGTCCGTTGTTAAATACACCACGTTAAAATATAAATACCTGTTACTAATGCAATCACATATTATCAATTTTATTGGAATAACTTATTGAAGCGTATAAACGTCATTGTAATATTTAATGAATGAAGATAATACTCGCATTAAGAGGAACGGCTGCGCTGCCTGTTTCATACGTAACTTAATTTTGGATTTGAGGCCAAAATACCCATCCAAATTCTAGTATCTCTGCCTTAAAATCCAAAATTAAGTTTTGAATGAAACAGGCCGCGCAGCCGTTCCTCTTAACAAATATCAAAGTGAAACTGAGAAGACACAGAAAATAAAGAAGATAACGGTCGCGGGACTCGAACCCAGGAACTCGCGGTCTATCTGGGACCAGAGCTCTACCAACTAATTCCACTTTTTTGAATTAATAATAATAATTACTTTGTTTAAAACCACTGTAGTTAATATGTAAATATCTACATGTTTCAGGAGCTAAGCTGCCCTCTTCGGGATAAACAATTTATCCTGAAGAGGGGAGCTTTGCTTCTGAAACATGTAGATATTTACATATTTAATACGGTGGTTTTAAACAAAGTAATTATTATTAATTTAATAAATATGACTACACAAAGTTATTTTATTATCTCATTTTTATCGATATCATATTTCAATAAGGACCACGAATATTGTCTTTAATTAATTCCCATATTTAGCGAAGCATCCCTCAAATCCGTTTCATTATCTTTTTGGACTGGCTTAAACCTACATTAGCTCCCTGAAATTAACAATTGATTCGTGCTCCAGTACATGGTAAAACTCATACTGCTCCGCTGTTTTGTGCTCCATCTCAAGGCAATATTTTACTGCTTCATTCTTCAGATTAGGACACAAACACGCTGCAT
The DNA here is from genome assembly GCA_022606495.2 of Halesus radiatus. Lineage (NCBI taxonomy): Eukaryota > Metazoa > Arthropoda > Insecta > Trichoptera > Limnephilidae > Halesus > Halesus radiatus. Next base: position 142,662 of record JAHDVE020005348.1, on the reverse strand, counting down.
TTCTGCTTCGTGCTTCAGTTGCGTTAAAAAATAGGCTGCATTACTGCTTCGTGCTCCAGTTACCGTCAAAAAATTGCTGCTCCACTGCTACTTGCTCCACCAGTGTCGGTCCAAACTTACACTTTCATGCTCCAGCTTCACACTGCATTACTGCTCCGCGTACGGTCAAAAATATGCTTCTCTGCGATTCAGCTTCTAGCAAAAACACTGCTGTACTACTCCGTACTTCATTTTGCTTCATGCTCCAGTTTGTGGAATAAACACACTGCATTACTGCTTCATGCTCCAGTTTGTGGAATAAACACACTGCATTACTGCTTCGTGCTCCAGTTTGTGGAATAAACACACTGCATTACTGATTCATGCCCCAGTTTGTGGAATAAGCACACTGCATTACTGCTTCATACCCCAGTTTGTGGAATAAACACACTGCATTACTGCTTCATGCTCCAGTTTGTGGAATAAGCACACTGCATTACTGCTTCATACCCCAGTTTGTGGAATAAACACACTGCATTACTGCTTCATGCTCCAGTTTGTGGAATAAACTTACTTTTCCGCTCTGAAATCTTGCTTCCATTACTGTCTACACAATGGAAGGTGAACGGTTAAGTTCTCATATCTACATTTATAACCGCTTTGTATGGCATTCTATCCTCTCGTATAACCTCACATCTAATAATATAAACCACTGCTGAGTTTTGAATGTCGAATACAGCCTCGCAGGTTGGGTAAGTTGACCGTATCGTTGTTGACGAACTTAATAATAATGATTACTTATCCACATAATGTAAGTAGGCATGTGAGTACAGACCGTAGAGTAGTTGTGTTGTCTACGTCACATCTTGCCAATGAAATAAATAAATAAATCGCAGTCATCGTGCTATTATCGCGCTACGTATTTTTTTGGACTATAAATCATACAGTCTGCGAAGATGCTCTAAGTATCGCTCTAATAATGTAGTCTATATATTTTATTTAAGAGGAGCGGCTGCTCGGCCTGTTTCGTACAAAACTTAATTTTATATTTGAGGTCAAAATACTCACCTAACCCTAATGATCTTTTTTTTCTTCAAAAAATATGGTAAACATCTAGTACGGATGAGAAGTAATTTATTTATTTTTGTTTTACATTATGAATGAAGGGCATTAAGGGAATTGATTTTTCGCGATTTTCGAGGCACCTTTAACAATTATTTGGGGGCTACGGGTGATTTAAAAAAATGTTTACCCCGTCTGCTTTGAAAATATAATGAAATATAAAATAAAAAAAATTCTAAAATATTAAAATGAACATTTTGGTGGACTTTACATTAAATTAAAAACGTTCAATTTACATTGGAACACAAATTTTCTGTAGATAATTTAAAATATCGACCTAAAAAACGTTCTTTTTTTTAAATATTCGTTTTAAATTTTTTATTTAAGTATCACATTTACATAGCAATTATGATTTTTTTTTAAATGTTGCATCTAAAATTATGATTTTTTTTTAAATGTTGCATCTAAAATTATGATTTTTTTCATGGCCTATATATACTATAAATAAAACACTCATACGTATTAGATATTTACTAAACCATTAATTTTAAAAAAATGTATCATTCAGTTTGGATGGGTATTTTGGCCTCAAATCCAAAATTAAGTTATGTATGAAACAGGCAGCGTAGCCTTTCCCCTTAACGGTTTATGTATATTTCGACTCTGCGTAGAAAAAAGGCAGTGAGGGTTACTGCCTTTTTTCTTGTGAATTCTTTTAAATTCTGATTCTGAGGGTCAGAATCAGAATTTTACAGAATTAGCATACATAACACGTTGGAAGACTGAGTTTTTCTATTAAAAAATAATGTATATACTCGTATAGTTAAATACGAGCAAACACTTTATAAATGTGAAAACCTCACAGAATTCATAAATTTAATTGTTTTATAACTAAATCGGTTTTACCGATAATAAATCATTATTTTTTTTTTAATCCCGTCCAAATTGAAAAGGAATGGGAGTAAATAAAGTCATATAAATAAGTCGTCACAATGTGGATTAACCACAGTTTGAAAATGGCCTTAAACGCTGAAACAGCTGTCACAATAACAAAAACCAAAAATACTTTCAGAACTTAATAACATTATTAAATTTGATTTACATTAAATTTAAAAAAAAAGAAAAAAAAACCCTTGGTTTCTATTGAGAATCGAAACATTTTCTTGAAGTGGTTTTAGCCGTGTTTTGTGACAGATCCGAATAGCCAGATACTTCCCAACCTTTCTTTCTCACATTTCCCCCCTCCATTTATCTACAGCCTCACAACATGCCTTTACTTGGGGATGCCATAGTCCCACTGGCTCTGGTTAGTATGAAGTTGGGACCCTTGTACGGTATTCACATAAAAAAGTTTAAACAACAAAAAAGTACCGCTTCGGCGTCTGAATCGAAACGTTGCTCGAAATGACTTCAGTCGTATTTGGTGACTAAATCTGAATAGTCATGTACTTCCCAACTTTTCTCTCCCCATCTTATTCCTCTCCCCACTCCCTTCATCCTCACAACTTACCATACGTTGCTGATGTCACAGTCTCGCTGGCTCTGAGCAATTAGTACTCTATTGCGGTACTTACACAAAAAAATATACTTTTAAATTTAGAATTAGTCAAGTTACAACAATAATAATTCAAGAATGTGCGGGAGGTTACATACATTGGTACATATGGTATATACAAATTAGATCAAACAAACAAAAAATATTAAGAACAATATAATTTCGGTTGTGAAGTAGTACGAGGTGACATACTAAAAAAATACATTAATACATAATTCTTATTTTCATTAAATACGAGCATAACCACCATAGCACCACCGTTCTTAAAATAGTTGGTCGTGTAATGGTCAACATAGTTACCTTCCAACCAGTTAACGGGGGTTCAATTATCGGACATGGAATTTAAAAAAATAAATTATTTTTATTATGTATAAAATACATAATATGCCGTGATTTTTCACGGTTTGTTTATTTATTTCATATTGTTTTACAAAAGCCGCAAAAAATGTGAGCTTACTGGGGTACCCCGTTCCAAGGTCACATTGTACATGGTTTTATACATGGATTATAAATTAGGTCAAGTTTGTTAAATTTTAGAGTAAGATTTCGTTATTATGTTAAAATGTTATTAGATGAAAATTATATTGAAATAAATATTCTGAAATCTAGGAGAAAACATACCGTGACCGTTAAACTCTTTTAAGTTGCAACATCATTTCTATATTCTTCTTTTCCGTGTCCATAATCCATATCTTAATATTTCTTTTGAAGACGGTTAATTTTGTAATGGTTTTTATTGCTAGAGGGAGGATGTTAAATACTTTTATAGAGAAATATTGCAAATTTATTTGTCCAAAAGTTGTTTTATTTGTAGGTTGGTGGAAAGTAAGTTGTAATGAGGATCTTGTGAATCGACCCGAGTTTGTATGTGCAAAGTTATCCTGAAAATATGAAAATATTTGTTTCAGAGCCATTTGGGTTTGCGGTAATATGTATATAAAAGAGACAATATTGAAACAAGCGGTAAAAAATGGACACGGATTAAAATGAAATGGTTAATTATGTATTTGTTTGCCTTCACTGGGATTCAAACACCTGACATTGCGCCGTGAGAACATTGCAACTCAGTTCAAAGTTCATACTCATATGGATGATGAATGTACAAAACCTGTTCCCGATTTTATTACACATTGTTTGTTCAATTATAATATTACATATGAGTGTGAATCAGTGGCGTGCACAGGGTTTTTAATCAGGGTGGACAGTAGGAAAGACAACGTTAAAAAAACTTCCACAGACTAAAGACATAGCTAAGAATGGCTAAGCTGCTGGCTTACCCGCTACATCGAATATCCAAATAACCGCTTTATTTATACATATTACACTGCTGGATATATAAAATTTCCATATTTCGATCGATAGCAAAATTGCACGAAATAAAGTCAACATAATACGATAATTATTTCGCTAGTAAAGTTGTACCAACTAATAGAGGTACCAACGGATGGCACTGATTGCTACGTTTGTGATGTGTATCGAAAGGCATGGCCTTTTCGACACTAACACCCTTGAACGCACATCTCGTACACATGTACATTTTTTTTGTGTAGAATGCAGTCAACATTTTTAAATATGACATGCGCGTCATTTTACATACTTAGTTAATAATAATAATAATAATTTAATTACTTCTGTAGCCATGGGAAAATCACCTCGAGGGTACTTTACAATTAATTTAGATAACATACCACTTGACGTATAACTAATACCTTACAGCTAAAATTTATTAATTTTTCGAAGGAAGCAATCACTTTGTGGCTTGACATTATAATTTAAATAAAAAATGTTTTTGTTTTAAGCCACTTTATTTTTATACATATTTATGCATTCGACCGGTTTCGGTTGGACTCAACCTTCTTCAGGAATGTACACATATAAACACATATAAATTTAAATTAAAATTTATTACTTATGGCTTATAATTAAGATTTATTACTATTGACTTACAACTAAGACTCATAGGTAGGGATTAAGTAGACTTATAATTAGTGACTTACATCTATGACTTATAGCTAGTGACTTACAACTAAAAGTTTTATCTAGTTCCTGCCTTTGACACGTTATAGTAAAGCGGTTAGCGCTGCGATTCGTAGCTGGAACTTAACGCGTACTTTTGGAAGTGTGCATTGATTCTTGCAATAATTTTATAATTGTTAATATAATTTATAATTTTTTTATGTGATTGAGTTAAGGTAGGCAGTGCTTATGTGCACGCCTCTGGTGTGAATAATTATTTATGTATTTTAGTGCGGTTTAAATTCATAAATAAAAGTGGGAACGACGCGGACGTGTGGGCAGGAAGAAACATTAGTCACAGATTTGGAACATTATGCACTGATGAAAGGGGTTGAAAAATTAGTGCGTTGAACACAGTATGCAAGCATTTTTTGCTATAGTTAGAGGTATTTTATAGTTTTTATAAGAACTTCACATCTGTCCCAGTGCCCGCAGACTATGACACCCCCGATTGGGTATTTTCGGAAGGTTAGAGGGAGATGTAAAAGAGAATGGTTGGAAAGTAATCGCCATGAAATTAAATTTTATTTGTGCTACGTCTACTAAAAGTCATTTTAAGCAACGTTTCAATTCTGAATGGTGGTCTTTCACCAGGGCGATACTGAGAGTATCTTCCACTCTGGAACGTGCGCAAATATACTATATATTATTTTTAAATTAATTAATTGTTAAACAGCACAAATCAATTAAATAATTACTTGCGCACGCCGGGATTTGAACCCGCGACCTTCGGATTCGTAGTCGAGAACCTTATCCCTCGACCATGGAGGCCGTCTACACCTTTCATTACATTCTACATCTTACTCGGGATGTTTAATCTAGATATTTTTTTTTATTTCACTGGGGAGTAAGTTATACATTTTAATGCTATTGTACATTAAAGTATTTTGTGTTTTGGATTTGTTTATTTTTTAAAGTCTAATATCTGCTTTCTGTCTTGTATTGTGTGTGTGGAAGTCTTTATTGTAATGCAGTTTGTCTTTATTGTAATGCAGTTTGTCTCTAAAGTAAGGTGGTAGTTAATTGTTATGAACCCACAGCCTTTGGATATCTCTGATATATATTGTCGATCTGCCAAAAGCTTGTCAAATGTAATCATTCCCTGATCAAATAAAATTCATTTTTTAACTTTATTTCACTTTTATTTTTGACCGTTACCGGTTTCAGCCTGTGACGGCTATCTTCAGACTGGTACAATTAATGCTTAAACTATAGTTTATAAATACAATTTTGGGTGTCAGAGGTAACAAACCATAATTTTACTAAATATTTATTTAATCATTACGATGGAATTCCACCATGTATTAGCAGTGGCAAAAATAGAAATATTAATGATTCCCGTCTGAAAAGCATGTGATGATCTCCACTGTTAAGTATTTGCAATAATTCATAATCTTCCGTGCCTCTAAGGCTTCTCCCAACACCACTGGAAAGATGCAACATTATTTCGGTACACCCTTCATATAATATATATGGATAAGATAATTATTTACTGAAATCTAAAATGTATTACATATTATTAAGGGCTATAATTTTAAAGTATTCGTCGTTATAAAACGATTTCCATCGGAGTTTCTTCTTTGGGCCATTTGTGTTTTTATCTGATAACCAAACACGCGACCCCCACCCCTCCCCGTCCAACCCAAAAGAAATAATATTACCCGAATTTAATGCTAATGATTTTATATGACGTATTCTAATTTCTAATGTCTTCTCGGGGAGAGTGGTACAGGGGGAGCCACTTTAAGTTTAAATAAATACATAATTATTTCACTTAACTACATACATACATATTATTCTTATCTTTTTTTATTCTTATGTTATGTATCATATTACTTAATATTACATTATATATAATAAAACAATTATAATAAAACAATATAATGTCACCAGCTCAGTCCTTTCGACTCCCACACAGGCCAATGAACTCGATGATCTGTTTTTGAAAATGTTTGATCGATTTCGCCAGAAGGAAAAATTTAGCTTAATTGGGGCACGTGAACACGCCCACTTTAGTCTCACGGAAAAAGTGAGCTCTGGCGTCATGAAATTTTACACAGTTTTTATCTGGAATTTCTAGGTCGACCGATCTTGTTTCAGTTCGTTACCTCATTTCTATCATCAGCTGTGAAGTTTTTGATAGATTATTTAACTTTTAAAAGGTGAGACTTTACGTAATTTTGTAATTTTTTCATTTGTTCAATGAGGTAATCGACTGCCTTACGGCAGAACGCTTGACTTACCTCCTTTTCAACACGAGAACGGGTCGCTTCTACGACTCGTTCTCGTGTTCTACAGCCGGCTGTGGATTGATCTGCCGGCTTCTGTGTTTCCTACGTCCTACAACATGGGTCTCTTCAAGACCAAAGTTCACTCCTTCCTATTCTCTAAAAGACCCTCCACACAGCATCCCCAAAGATGATATATGCCTTGTGGGAAATTATTTCCTTCAGAGCCTCCTGTGTGGAGTTACTTTAAAAAAACACAAGTAATTCTTGTGAAGAGGTTTTATGGCTCATTATAGAAGAATTAAAGATTTCTTGTTAAGAGTATTGAAATCTCGGGTGAAGCCGTGTAGTGAAGTTTTTATGCATATTTTCAGATCTCTTCGTAAAAATATTAGCTTGTTCTAAAGGCGGAGTTATGTGTTTGTGCAAACATTTTAGCATTCGAAACAAAGTCGACAACCGTATTAAATTTAGAGAACTGTATCAATAAGAGTGTTACGGTCATTAATCTGATAACTTCTTTGACAAACAGACAAAGTTTTCCACGAGCGATGTGGTATTTAAACAACATACGCTACCGGGTACAGGAAAATGATTCCATGACAATTCGGCACAGTGATACATCGGCACACCTTTGAAGTCATTTAAAGTATAAAAAACCTAATCTAATCTAACCTAGTTAACCAATTATTTTTTTTATTTATTTTTTAATGGCTTTATAAAAGTGTTCCTACTTATCACTGTGCCGAAATATCCGGTTACCAGAAAAATACATGTTTATTTATAATTTACTAAATGATGTGTACCCGGTGTAAAGTAGTGCCTTATGACGACTATTACTATCTCTAAACAAGGAAACATTAATTTAAAAATTTCTTTCATGCCAAACATTTATTTTTTCAATATACGTGTTAATAAATAATCAAGTTCTTAAGTAGGTACTTTCCATTTTGAAAATATTCTATCCAAACAAACCTTCTTTTGAATGGTACATCTATTGGCTAACCTAAATACAACATGGCGTGTTCATTGTTTTTCATACTAATTGTAAAATGTTATGGCAACAGTTTTTCATTCAAACTACTCTCTAAACCTTCCCGGCACTAATAAGAATAAACTGTTCTGTTCTCGAAACCTGTCGAGTAATTTTCGAGAAAATCAGACAGACCAACATCCATTTTTATATATAGACTAGCTGAAATACCCGGTGTTTTCCCATATAAATAAAAATCGGATAGGTATATCCGAGACACTATCTACACTGCAATTATATTCGGTTAGAACATTATAATCAACTTAAAGATAGCAGCCAATATTGACAAGTCTTGAAGTTAAGGTATGATATCGATGAAGGTGGCGTAAAGTTAACTGGTCTCTTTAGCTCACCGTGAGACAGAGGTCCTGGGTTCGATCCACAGGTGCGACTGATACCTTTTTATTTTCTGTGGTTTTTTTCGGTTTCGCGTTTCATTTAAGATTTGTTAATATTATCTTCTTCAATGATTATATATTAAAAATATTGTTACAATTTTACCCTCTCTTAGTTCCCCCCTTTCCCCTTAAAACTCCACTCCTTGACGGTTTTTATATGATTATCATGGCCGAACTCTATCGAACGGCATTGATCAAGCAATTGAAGCAGTATTCCGCGTTGCCATAGCGACGAGCGACCCGTAGGACCGGGGTTATATACCTGTTCGCAGGTACCTACTAAACTACAACATAAAGAATGGAAAATTATGACCTGTATTCAAACTCCGCCTGGCGGAGGAAATGGGAAGTATTTTTAGAGCTTTTCGATGAAAGGAATTAGTTTTATGGGAGCTTTAATTTAATATTATAACAAATTATATTGAAAATACAAATCCATTAAGTTAGACCCTGATACTAAAATTCACGGAGATTTTCGCATGCCTTCTAGTGGTGAGAGTAGGTTCTCAAATAGGTACTGGGTTATTACACAATATGCAAAGATGTGGCGATTTTTATGTCGTTGTTTTAGGTTATGTTCTCTGAAACTGTACTAGACCGAAATGTGAAAACAGGTTTTATTTTTATGTGATAACACACAAGAATCCAAACTGCTCCCAACCGTCTGGAGCAATATGCAATCTGTGGCTTACCAGAGTGGTATATCTATGGGCTAACCTAAATACAACATGGCGGGTTCAATGTTTTACATGCTAATTTTAAAACGTTATAGCAACAGTTTTACATATTGGATTTCATTCGAACTTCTCTCTAAACCTTCCCATCACTACTAATAAGAATAAACTGTGCTATTTTCAGGGAAATCCGTCTAATAATTTTCGAGAAAATCGAGGACAAACAGACAGACAGACAAACATTCATTTTTATATATAAAGTTTAAATTTGTTATATCCGGATGTGTAAATTGTATATTGAACACAATAAATTGTTAATTGTGTGACTGTAAATACAAAGCTTAAAAAAAAAGAAACAACTTTTAGACTTTGTAAACTTTGTAAGCTGAAACGTACCGAAGAACTGGGCTTAACGGACCATTAACGGCCAGCACCCAAAAATACGCACTTTGCAGGTAGTTAATTCAAGAAATACTACGAATGATTTATCTGTTAATTCTATACGGGTAACTAGTAAAATGTAAAAGTTATCAAAATCCAATAATCCTCAAACTGTAATCTTTTAAATCCATTATGAAATACCTACTGGAATTTTAGATTAAACGTTCAAAATTGCTTTCACTGGTTTACGAAATGCACCTATTTTCAGACATTTTTGGGTGTTTTTTCATAGAATTTAAGGATTTCACTTTGAGGAATTTTGTTTTTTGAAACTACACATTTTCCCAAATACCCGTATAGAATTTAAAGATAAGTCATTTGTGGTATTGGTCGAGTTCGCAACCTGCAAAATGATGTTTAGGGCCATTTTTGAGCGCCGGCCCTTAAGATATTTAAAAATTCTAATTTGGCGCTGATCGACGATTTGAGGTCATCAATTGGGATGAATGTTTGCACGAACCCAACCTTAAGTTTTAAAATTTCACGTGTCCTTCGTCTACAGTTCTCAGATTTTTGTTTTTATCTTCCGAATGCCACACTGACGTTAGAATCGCTAGACTTGCCCTGAGTACGATGTCGGCGGCTGGAGGCAAAGGTTACGCGACACCCATTTTGGCACCAGATTTGTTTCGCGTGATTTTGACTGCGGTAAACAAATTACAAAAAATTTATTAAAATATCGGTATACACTTTATGGCTTCGTTATTAATAAATGAATTAATAATTACTTTTTAATCACCACTTTATTAATATATACAAATGAACATATTTCGAAAGCAAAGCTTTCCTCATCAGGAATATACAGAATACTAAAAAATAATAATGTCAAGTATAATAATATTTTTTATTATTAATGTCTTGAATTATTATTTTTTAGTATTCTATATATTGCTGATAAGGAAAGCTTCGCTTTCGAAACTTGTTGATATGTATGGTATATGTTAATAAAGTGGTGATTACAAGGTAAATTTTAATTAATTTATTTATGATAAGAGTCAAACCAAATATTCAGTTTTTATAAACGAGCCGAACCTTATTACTTAGTTGTTGATTTACTTAAACTGGCGGTACGCCTAGCTCGCCCCCCAACCCTCTTATTTTGGTTTCTTTCCCTTGCGTGCTAGGGCATCTCTATGTATTATTTGCTCTGTGGAATGCCCCCAAATATCACATAATTTGATAAAGTTAACCCTTTTTACAATATGTATCGCCTGCTGCTTTCAAATATCGCCCGGCTGAAGTTTCACGTGAAACGTTTTCTTCAAAATTTCTGAAAATTTATAACAATTTCATTCAATGACTATTACGGAGTGAGTTTTTTTTTAATATACCTCTTATTTATTGAATCATCGCTTTGAATTGTGATAGCATCAAAAGAAATAAAATTTCATAAATCTTAGGCATTTTTGTACTTAAAATTTAAACTAAAGTAATTTACCAATCCTTTTGGAATTCCCGGAGTTTTTGGTAAAAAGACACGACTTATTTTAATAAATAATACAATTTATTCTATACGCTTATTATTATATCATAATTTTTTTTTTTTTTTGCAGTAACTCACACAGGAGACCTTGAGGGAAATATAAATATAATAATTTCCCTCAAGGCCTATATCATATTTGTGGATGCTGTGTGGAGGGTCTTTTTCAAGATAGGAAGGAGTGAACCTGGGTATTAGAGACCCATGTTGTAGGAGGGAGGAAACGCAGCGACCCGTTCTCGTGTGACAATGTCAACCGATTGTGCACCGGTGTTGAAGGGATCAATACCCGAATTAAATAAAGCACTGAGTGCCATAAAAATCAACATTTAAAGTAAATATGTAGTAATGGTCCTTGTGCCGTCGCCAATACCCTAAATAAAGACTTGAGAGCCACGAAAAATCTTTGTGGCTTTACATGACGTAGCAAAACCAAAAAAGACGTATATACCTGGTTCCTAGTTCCGCTAGACATTGGTCGTGTATAGTAATAAAATTATTAAAGTACCGATGGGTAAAAATGACCGAGTTGGCTACACATAGTCCTTTTTAGTAAAATCTCACGAGGCACTTAGATCCTTTTTTATGAAATGAGTCGTGGCGCCTAACGCCTTCTATAAATTTGAAACTAAATTAGCTGTATCTTTAATTTCACTATATATTTAAAACAGATATTGTTGTTTCCCTAAGGCCTTATATTTTTATGTAAAAAATAATAAATATATGTTTCCTACCATTTAGTGTTTTTATTCAATGAATAAACGTCAAGCATCAACGGTCACATAGAAAGAATTTAGGCGCGAACAAGCGCGTGACGTTGTTCAAGTAGTACCAACGAAACAGGGCGTTTCGATGAGATGTTTTTTAAAAATTTAATTTTAAATAACAATTTATAATTTCTACGTATAATTAAATATAATAAAACGTATATATTCAGAATCGACGTTTGTTGATCTATATGAATATATAGTTTTTATGCTACAATAATTTTCACTGGAGTTCCTTCTGTTGAAATGTACCGTTAACATCAATAATCTTAAAAAAACGGTTCTTCCAATAATATTAGAAAACATAATAATAATAATTAAAATAATTAAAAAAAAAAACACAGAAAACAAAATTCAGTTAATGACAAAAACACATCGTTACAGCTTGACACGTTTAACTTTGCTGGAACACAACTTAACTTACCTTTTTAAAACAATCAGGAATGTCCTCACTACAAAAGATTTTATTAAGATCTACATGGCTTTCTGCCAATCACTCATAGAATATGGTATTATCGGATCGGGCAGTGCTAATGATAATATTGTAATTTTCTCATTAGAACACAAAAAGCCACCATGAAAATTATCGTTAAAGTCCCTGTAAGAACTAGCATTGGCGAAATGTTTAACAAACTTAACATAATGTCAATAAAACAATTATACTCTAAAAAATCCTACTTTACGTTCGTACATACAAAAAACAAGAAATAACAACAATCACACATATTAGAAACACTAGATCTTAGAATCAAAAACACATACAACAAGGAACCACAAACACCACATTTGGACAAAAAAACTCCTTATACCATGATACTAAACCATACAACAAAATCCCACTACTCTTTAAAAATCACAACAACCATAATAAATTTAAAAATTAAATAAAACACTGGATATGTTACATAGGGAGATCTGAAATAGGAAATATATTAACACCAAATACAGACTAATACCGTAACCACCTAACTGCTCTTAAAACACCTCAACGCACATCAGTTTAATATAATTTAATTTAATATTTTGTAAATTAAATCCTAAGCACGGGAAATCCTAGTGAGGACATCATTATTTATTATTTTGTTATAAAAAAAGAATATAATAAAATATAATTTATTCAAATGTTTTGTAACTTTGTGGCATCATTATTCATTATATAAATTAAAAATAAGTATTCATTTATTCCTGAAGATGATAGCATTGCTATCGAAACATGTAGAGAAATATTTATATATTTTAATTAAAGTGGTAAATACAAAGTATATTTTTAATTTATATAAATAATAAAATATTATTATTTTTATTTTTTTAAGTCCATACTTTTGTTTGCATTCTTAAAATCAACATTGACGCCTTTTTGTTGTTTACGGTTACTCCACACAGGAGGCCTTGAGGGGATTATTTTCCCTCGAGGGCTATGTCATCTTTGGGGATGCTGCGTGAACTTCCACTACTGTACAGTTAACCATGTCAAATTGAAAGCTTAATAACAACCTATAACTATAGTAACATGTGTCTGTCTGACCATCCGTGACGATCACCTGTGACGTCATTGATCCGTGTAAAGCGTAAAGGGATCACTCGTAGACGTACTAAAACCCGCAGGGATGAACTTTGGAATTTTTTTTCAGTATCGCCCAAACGTTATGCTTCATTTAGTCGACGTGAACTGTTTTTTATTGTTGTTGGCGATCTGCAGTCGTGATCAGCAACGAACAACAAGTCACCGACGATCGATAAAATCTTGTTAATGTGTACGTGATAGGGAGGCAATTCCACCAGCACTACAGATCATTAACCAGCACGTTGTCCATGGTAAAGAATATATTCATACTCGGCAAATACCCTCCAAGCGCAAACTGAACATTGTTTGAGATCGAGATATTATGTCAATACGGAAGAGAGGGAGCGCGCTAATATAAATTACGTTTCGGGCGTAAGCGATAATTTAATAAAAAAATTAATAAAACACAACTTATTTATAATAGAGCAAAAATCTCAAAACTACTGACATTTAAATAAATGCTGTGAATTTCTTCATACCTATAATATGTTAAATAACAGAAACACACACGTTATTTATATTTTTCAGAGCATACTTTGCGATTTTTTTCTATCGAGGGAATTCTTATAATTGGTTTTTCAACAACACATCTGAATAGATATTATCTTTAAAAACTATTTTTTTACGTCCATAAAAACTCAAAGTTTTCATGAGAATTTTGTAATATATACATAAAAATTCTGAATGCGGAGGCTTCATTGGAAACCTTTCCACAATTTCCTACCCACTCGTATAGAATTTACAGATACATCATTTGCGGTATTGGTTTTTCTCTACAACCGTGGAGACTACTAATCAATTAATTCCGCTCCAGTACAAGCTGACTGGGCATCCATTATCTCAACTACCAAATATAACCAGCTCTTGAATATACCTTTATCCCACTCCTTTGTTCCCCTTCACCCTCCCTTCCCGCGACTGACAGTTAAGCTAACTGAATTAAAACTGTATATTGTCACACGTTACTCATAGTATATATCATCAGCAGTGGAAAATTGGCATGATTTTTTTTATTATTATATATATGTAAATTGTGGATTTGCTGTTAATTTTCCCAAAAATAAATAAAAATATTGAAAATTTACAAAGTGGCGTTTAGCGCCAGTTTTTAATGCCGACCCATCAGAACTGTTTTCAATCCAGAAGCTGTTATTGCTTTAGGACCTTTGTCCATGTCTGCACCACTTCTGGTCTATGCACGTGTATTATACAGGTACGTACATTTGCATTCCTAGACAGAACTTTAGTACCCGACGCATAAATTGAACACATAAATTATATTGCTACCAATCTAATGTAGAAATCAATCTGTCACATAGTTAATGTATGTTTATTGTTATAATTTAACATAAGAAAATCTCAGACTATTATATTTTGCATGCAATAACAATATTAATAAGGACCTCCAGAAAAATATATCATGACATCAATCTGGAATATTTATAATAAATGTGTTTTCGTATGATTTGGTTATCCGGACAATAATTAATTAATCGATTTTTGGAAAATGATTGAAATTTTTTGATATCAGAATTTTTTAATTTATTTAATATACATGTATCAAATTTAAATGTGACAGCTGTCACAATAATGAAAAAAATCCGACTTATTTATATGATTCTATTTAACCTCACCGAATTTCAGTTTTGAAGGTGCCTAAAAACGATTTATTACCGGTGAAACCGATTTACTGAGAAAATCATTGTGATAATAGACTTTCTATTCTGTGAGGTACCTACTTACAATAGAATTATGTCTTCCCATGGCAATGTTTTCTTAATTGTTTTATAATGACGTGATGCCTTTGACTTATTTAAATTTGATTTACATTAAATAAAAATAAAATAAAGTTCTACGAATTAAACACAAAACAATTGATATGATTGAAAATGATAAACCGACACATCGAAATGACCCTGACGTCTGACGTCATACTTCGCTGTTCGCAGCGCCATTGCAAAGCAATATGGAGAGATCGTCAACTATTATGACGTCATCTGATGCAAAATCGTATTAAGCTCTTGTCCCTGCAAATTGCGCATGTTTTGACAACGATTAATATAAATAAGAAGCTGAATTACCTACGTTGCTTGGGATTATGAATGGTTTGGAGTAAAGTTTTGAGGTTGTGGTGTGTTACCTCTACACTTACTCTTACCCCTACCCCTACTCCTACTCTTACTCTTACTCCTACCCTTGCCTTACCCCTATCCCAACCACTACTCCTACTCTTACTCTTACTCTTACTCCTACCCTTGCCCCTACCCTTACTCCTACCCTTACCTCACCCCAAAGTACCAAAATTCTGCTTTAAGAGGTGGGAAATAGGGGCCTTTCATCTTGTATTGAAAGCCAAATGTGCAAAATTTCACCAAGCTGGTAATAAATCCATAGATTTGTGTAAATTATATAAATACTGGCCTTTATGTAAGACGGAGAATATTGTATTTTAATCTTTATTACAGTGAGTATTCTGTAATATATCTTTTTGTTTCCTTTTTAATAAACAAAGATAAAAATTCCCGGTTACGAATAACCTGACAATATGTGAAAAACTCCTACTATTATCAGTTTAAGAGGAAAATATTACTTGTGCAGTGATTGAGGACTTAGCTAGCAAAGGAATTGAACCCACGATGCCTGGGTGGAAACCCGACGCATTCGTACACTCAGCTACTAACCACTCACATCTAATATTTCAATATTATTATACCGATCACCCATCCTAGTCCCGCCCTTGCCGTTTTCAGAAAAATGGTTCGATAGTGCACCTTGCGGCCGGAAGGGGGTGACATTCGGAATTTGAATATTTTCGAATCGATTAGCGTTTGAATTTGGAATCGTTCTATACCCCGATATCAACTCCGCAGCTGCTTCCGTTCGATTTTAAAATACATTTGTTTTATATTTGAATTGCCACGTTTAAAAATTACAAATATTTTTACTTCGTCGATACGAATTCGTGAATATGTCTTGAATTTATCAATTTGTAAGTTTGTTTTCTTTATTGGCTAAAGGAAGTGGATTGACAGTATCTAAACATTGATATTTCAGACATATCAAGTACCTCGGTAATAATCTCATTTATTTATGTGTGTATGTTATTTCTTTATGTATATGTTATTGTTTATCTCTCTCCCCCTACCCACTCTCGCTTCATAGCATACCTCAAATTCCGGAAGCCATAGTTCAATAGTCTCTGGGCAGTTGGAACTCTTTTACTGTAATAACTGGTTCAGTGTGTTTGAGTTAGGTTGGGTTAGGTTAAACTAGGTTCCAAGAGTTTTAAGTTAAATAATCTATTTTTTTTTACCCACATTTACACATGTCCACTGGAAAAAATAAACCGATAGAAGCGTCTTGTGGTCGTTTATGTGTGCCTGAAGTGACTTCAATTTCTCCTTTGTTTGGGTGAAATTGATGAAACATTCTCAAATATCGAATTTATTTCTTGAACTGATAATCAATATCATTGGCCTGTCTGGGACCCAGGAGTAGAAAGGTCTTATATAAAGTAGCGACATCAGTTTTCTTTGCTATTAGAATAGATTACACCTCAAGGAATTAAATCTGTTCATCGAAATTCTCCTTATTTCTAGACTAGTACCTACGTTCTTATTCTGGAATTAGCGAAAAACAAACATTTACAAAATGCCTACAAATCGTATCAATTATAACAACCCTTGATTACCCCGATAACCGACAATTTGTCAACACGTAAACGATCATACACCCGCCCCCAGATAGGGGTGAAAACCCGCGTCAATATTTATATTTATTTTTAGTTTAGGGGTGGACGAAGCGATCAGGGCAGTTATACGGTTGAGTTCACATGTACAGGGGGTGAAATAATATGTGTAGGGGTTGAGCTTTTACCTGTGATGTTTAATGACGATTAGCGTATGTGTGTTATTGGTTTCAATTCACGTGACAACAAATGGATTGAAGGCTGGGAGCCAGTGGGGCTATTGCACGCTCGATTGGGGATTTCGAAGTAGGGGAAGAGTGAAGACTGGGACCTTCGTGGCTATTCAGATTTAGTTACTAAATTTCTATGTTTGTCTCAACTGACCTTGTCTTATGCCCGTTGTTAATTATCTGTATTCAGAATACAGAAATACATATCTCAACCTGTGTTCAATAAAGACATTTCAGGCAGTGTTATCGCATGACTATGGCAGTCAAAATGTTTATCTCCCGCCAAGGCGATACTGATTTTTTTCCGCATTTATACACTTTTATGCATTGTATTTATGAATTTGCAAACCAGCACAGTTTTCAATCCCGCTGGATCCACGCCAGATTTTTCGAATCCCGCAGGTTCCCGCGGCATCCGCGCTAATTTTTTATTAAAATTATCAAACTGTAAATTCGATTGATCTGAACTCTTGCATTTAATCAGCCTATACATACCTAAACGAACTACTAAATAAACATTCACGTTTTACATATGTATATCCCGTTCCAACTACAGCTTGCATTCCCCAATTCAACGCTTAGACAGCTTTGGTAACAAATATTTATATGATATGAAAGTATTTGACAGTAATTTGAACTTGCTTAAATTCGAAAAAAAGTATGAACGAATTATTTCTATCTAGTTTATAAATTATTATTTACTACAACTTTATGCATTTTTATTTGTTATTTGTAGATCATACTAAGGAACTTGCCTCTTACTACGCCACTTTCGTAGGTTAACATTTCCTACTTCAATAGTTTTTCAAAATATCTATCTTGCACTGTCTTTATTTATTTGCACAAATTTTCTCTTTTTGTATTTTTCTTCTTTCAACGATTAGTAGATTATTGCAAAGATTCAGATTCTCCATCTCCAGATTCGTTGTTTTCCTCAATATTGTCATTTGGCTTAATATTATTTATTTAAAGTAAGTAAAACCCTCAGATCCCGCAGTAATAAGTGCAGGATCCCGCATCTGCTAAAATAGTGCTCGATCCCGCAGGATTGCAGGATCCCACTTGGCGAGGTTTCAATCCCTAACTGTAGTCTGCTGATGCACCCACTACTGAGCCAATGGGATTGTGAATTGGGGAATCTTATGAGGTTGCTAGTGGGGAGGAGAAGGAGGCGGGGAAGAAAAAGGTGGTGAATTACCTCGTTATTTCCATAAAATTCTTAAAGATAACTAAAGCTTTTTCAAACAACTTTTCGTTTCTGTACTGTTTTCCCCCTATTAATATTGCTTACGAAGATTTTCCCTATTTATTGATACTCCGAAAGCAAAGTCGGCGGAGTAATCACCTCCACAATTTTCTTTGCGTTTAGCAAACAGGCCTTTCATCACGTCATTGGTAGATGTTTAAACAAGTGTATGTACTTTTGTTGTCAGCCCTCCAACTAGGCTTTTCTACCCCCTTCTTTAAAAAAATCATTTCGACCACCATAACAGAAAAGAGGTAAAGGCGTTGGCTATGGTCCAGAGTTTCAGTTTTAATCCTGACCAAGTGACGAACAAATTCACCTGTACTTCGTTGGCTAAACATAGTCAGAGCCATTTCAAAGCATTATTTTTATTTTGAATCTCTCACGAAAATATATATAACTCTGAATGTAGAAAAAAATCTATAAGCACCAATAACTATTTTAATATCTGTTTTTGTTCTGTATTCGATTGAATCTTTTATAAATTGAATATTTTATATTTGACCTTTGGATTCAAATCCAACGTTATTACACGTCCAGTCATGGAATTTGTCATAATTCATAATTATCTCTATTGTTCTCATGTGAAAAATTTCATTCACATTTATTTATTCGATTTTCATACAACAATCTTACAGCTATGCCACGGAGGTCCAAATAAGTATTTACAATAATCACTTTACAATTAGTTTTTTTTTAATATTCTTCAACATCCTTAGTTACCTATTTGTAGTCATCAATATTATCGCGACCAATTCTACTACGTCATTCGCACGAGTCGCTCTAACGCCGCTATTTGCCTGGCGAGGGGGTTGTAGGTTATATTGGATGAGCAGGCTGCCCCACCCCAGCGGGTAGTACAGCAATACAGTTCGAAGACGACCGCCCGACCCCCACACCCTTGCGGTCTTGTTTGGTCGATACCCATTCTTGCGTAGACCAACCAACATAGCCAACACGCCATCGAGTCAAGCCATGATGATGCGGCGATTTATTTTAGATACCTAACTTGATACATATATTTTAAATACGACACTTTTATTTTCTTTGAATTCCTTCACCCCAAAAATGCGCAGAGTGGAATTAACCTTGAAACTTATTCGGTAAAATTAAATAAAAAGGTACCCACCCACAGAGTTTTTTTAAAAATTAAGATCCGGGTAAACACCACGTCAATCAGTAGTTGAAAAAGGATATTGTATATAAAGTCTTGTATGGAAACGATCATCGGGTGTACCTACGTATGTGTACAGTCTGACATTTTATAGTAGAAAAAATAATAACGGCGCTGTGATCGCTTAAAACAATTTATGACAATACCAAGATGGTTCATATGAATATTAATAGTCCAAATGCATGTTTTATTACTTTCTCCAAACGTTATCTAAAAATTATAGGTATTTTCCGAAAGGAGATGATTCTACATCACATTTTAAGACAATTTTATGTTTAAGCTTTTGATTATGTAACGCTTTGCGAGGAAAACACGGAAAGGGGGATTATTTTTGTATTTCTAAAATGTATTTATAACTATAATAACCCTTAAATGTCAAGTTTAATTTATTTCTTATCATGTATGTACTATTATTTAAGTAGCGGAATAACCACTATTGTTAATTGTCATCCTAACACAGGCATATCCTAGTGGGATGGGCAATATTTACAAAACAATATGAAAATGTTCAAGTAAAATAATAAAATAAATAAAAATATATGGATAAATTTAAAAAACGTAATAATACGAAATATGACGTTTTTCATTTGTTTTTTTTTAGAACCTCCTGCCAAATTAGAATGTGAAAAAAAAATTGAATGTGAGGAACTGCATTTCAAAGATATAGTTGGCAGCTTGGTATTGCCATTGCAATAAAAAAAAACTGTAGTATCATTTTATTTATTAATTGTTTTTGTGTTTAATTTGTAGAACTTCATTTAATTTATTTTTTTAATTTAATAATGTTATTATTAAAATGAAATTTAATAATAACATTATTAAATTCAAAAATTCAATTTGACAGCTGTTTCGGCGTTCAAGGCCATTTTCAAACTGCGGTTAATCCACCTTGTGACGACTTATTTAGATGATTTTATTTATTCCCACTCCATTGTAATTTGGACCTGTTTTTAAAAATAATGATTTATTTTCGGTAAACCGATTTCTATAGAATATAATTAAAATTCTTTGTTCTCTGAGGTTTTTACATTTATAATGTGTTTCCCCGTATTTAAGTGATAATGTTTTCTTAATTGATTTATTTAATTGTGTTATATTGTTTTGATGATGTGAACTACTCCACTTTGTTTAATGTCTACAATTTATTGACAAGCTTATATTATACATGGCCACTTTTGATCTGTGAACCCAGCAGGTTTTTAA
Organism: Halesus radiatus; assembly: GCA_022606495.2. Lineage (NCBI taxonomy): Eukaryota > Metazoa > Arthropoda > Insecta > Trichoptera > Limnephilidae > Halesus > Halesus radiatus. Next base: position 121,924 of record JAHDVE020005348.1, on the reverse strand, counting down.
TTTAGCGGAAGAATAATGCAAATAAAGGACTAATTAATCACTATAATAGTACCGTTTCAAAGGCGCTTTACAATAAAAATGGAAAAACCAAGTGCCAGCTCATTACTAGCAAATTATAAACAAATAGTGACTTATATTGTAGGTATAACTGGTTTTGCCGCAACTAAGTTGCATTGGTTTAAATTAATTCATTTGGTGTGTGGTTAATTTTCTTATAGATGTAGTTAATATATGTTTTTGAATGCATTTTATTTTAATTCAATCCAAGTATTTTAACTGCACATTTTTATTGTTGAAATGCAGGTAGGTAGCTTCTTTATTTTTTTCTGTGAGGTGTTCGCACTCTTTATTTTTAATTACTCGCAGGTGTTCGAAGTTCGAATCTTTGGACATTCTGTACACGCATAGCCTTTAGGCGTTAATTTCCGACATGTTGCCAAGATGCACTCATACATCTATCTATATACATAAATAAAAATGAATGTTTGTTTCGATGACAATAGCAAAATTTGTTCATATTAGTAGTGCCGGGAAGGTTTAGAGAGTAGTTTGAATGAAATCCAATATGTAAAACTGTTGATATAACGTTTTAAAATTAGTATGAAAAACATTGAACCCGCCATGTTTTATTTGGGTTAGCCCATAGATGTACCACTCTGGTTAGCCACAGATTACATATTCAAAAGAAGGTGTTTTGGGTACAATATTTTCAAAATGGAAAATACAAGTAGGTACCTACTTAACAACTTTATATTTACATATGTTTTGAAAAAATAAATGTTTGGAATGGAATCAAATTTTCAAATTAATGTCTCTTTGTTTTTTTGTTCAGTGATAATTACTCTTGCTGTCAAATCAATTATGGCACCCAAATGACAAGCAAGAATTCACAACTTCGCAACTTTATTAAAAAAATAATAATAATCATTGTAGTATTTAATCTCGTAATCAAGTATTTTAAAATTGAATCTACCTGTCCAAATTATGCTCTGGTTAAATATTAGGTAGGTAAGCCCTAAAACGACTCGCTAAATTTAAGGCCAAATTAGGAAACGAGCTTTGATGCATATTGTTGTTTTTACGTTATGCGTCTTACCTTACTTAGTACAAATAAATAGAAGCGCCCGGAGAATTCACCACACTAGTCTGAAATTGAATGGTGTGTTTTAACTTGACATTGATCCGAAGATAAAAATTCTTCTTATTTATCTCTACATATTCATTCGACATCCTACTCTCATATTTTGTTCTTAATTTCTTTCGTGACAACTTCACAAAGTTCTTTCGTTTTTTTTATGTTAAAAATGTCTTAAAACTCTATGGTGGATCTAATGGAAAATTCCTCTATTTTTATGGGGTTTTCTAAATTTGCGCCAATCTGACAGCCGCCGTCAAACGCTAAAATTCAAATTTTCATTTGGAACGATTTTAACATTGGCCAATGGGCGTCCCCGCCGCCGGACCCGCTAGGGGGCGTGCCCGGGAAAATCGATACGGCCACCCCATTGGTCGGCGCTGACCAATGGCGAGCTAGCGAAAATTTTCATGGGACTACGAACAAAATAGAGCGTATTTTTCGCTTCTTTTTATTGCCACCTTTTGAAGTAACATGAAAAGTTGTATATTTTATTAGCGTTTAGAAGAGTTTTACAGACCTTTGATGTTTGTGCTTGTGTTATTTTGCTATGTCTGATGAAGTTCACCTTAAAACTGTTGAAGATGTAGCGAAATGTTGGACTTGAATGAAATTATATCACTTATTTGTCTGTTTAGCAACTCTGATCAGGAACAACCTGCAAGCTTTTGTGTTTCAACCCTCCTATAACATTTTAACTCCAGCTTTGGTTGAAAACCTCCTAATTTATTTCGTTTAGGTTTGCTGATACGCGATAGGACTAAGACAAAAAAATGTTTTAAGTAAAGTTTATTCACAACAATACAAAAATATCCACGTAGACTAAATCCGTGGCATAGCGATAGGAGCTCTGGGCACGGAGGTCGTGGATTGAAAACCCTGCGGAGTTCAAACTAAATACTATTTGTCATCTTTTTATATGATACAAATTGATCCCAACTGCACGGAGCCAATGGAATCTTTGAGAAGTGGATGGGAACGGGCTAGAGGAGGAGAGGGAAAGATGATAACTGTTTTGATTGTTCAGATATTGTCATTAAACAAAGCTAAAGCCGTTTCAAACTATTGTCGATTCTGATTAGTTGTCTTTCACAGGACAAATGACCAACAGAAATGACACATTTTCATACAATTATTTTGTCTGATTCCTTAGCCAAAGCTCGTACAGCTTACCCACGTAGCTTATCTCTTTTACTCTTTCATCTTTGTTAGTTTTTCAGACCTTTTACCATGCCTTTCGATATGAACCTACATAAGCCTGATCGTGTTTCCAGCATGGTTTGTGCGGTAAAGTTGTCAGTGGGTAGCGCACGCCACTGGGTAACTTCGGCCGTCAAATTTCATAAACGCTATAAGTGATTTATTGGCTAATTTTCGGCAGTAAATTTTATAACATGCCTCGTTGATTAGTTGCTATAATAATTTCGTACAGATTTTCTGGATTGCGCGGAAAATTCACGTGAACACCTTTTTGTTAGAGAACAAAGAATACGGCTGTATTTGATCTAAAATAACATATTATTTACAGTGTTAATCGTGGGTGATCACTTTTTAATAGCTTATTTTTATATTAAATACACAAATTAAGTGGGAAAAGGTTCAAAAGGGGGTTTATAAAAATTTGTTGCTTATTTGTTTATTAATTATGTCTGCTTTATTATTTTTTTCTTATTATTAACCTTTTCCCACTTAACCGGTCTTTCCCTGCTAATGACTTTGAAATCCCTGCTAATGTCTTTGAAATCCCTAATTGTAATAACCTTCCCCCACTCTTACCCATTCCCCTTCCTTCTACCCTTTCCAACAATATGTGATCCATATTTGATTTTTAAGTTTAGTATACAACTAATCCTGATGATGTGAACATTGTTCATGAAACATGTTGATTGTATATAAATAAAGTGATGTAAACTAAGTTATTTATTCTTTTGATTGAAGTATGATGTTGGCATTAGTTAAAGTGCATATCCTGGATATACCGAGAGGTCCTGGGTTTCAGTCAGAGATCTTTTCTGTTTGAAATATTATTTTTAATTTGTTAATATTAACTTTAATGATTAAAAAAAAATAGTTAAACATATTTAAAAGGAAAATATCTAAATAAGACGTATAATTATCATGTTAGAACATGTCTAAACATGAGGATAGAACCATCTGCAACCAGAGAGGGTATAATAATTCATTGCATAAAGTTATAACTACATTTGGGACCTTATTCAGAGAGTTTGTTTTGTTCTAGTGGCTGAAATACGAATAAAGTACAAACGTTAGGCGTGTGTTTTGCGTGTTTCCCGACTGTGCAACGGTGCCGAAGGGATCAATGACGCTAGTTCGTCGGAGCATCTTCCATTGAAATACAGGTAGATCAGTATGAAACCGTGCTAGAGTTTACCTGCCCTTAGCCAGTTTTACTATGATATCTCGATTTCTAAGATGTTGTAGAGCTGGCGGAAGTGAACGAGGGAAAGAAAAAGATTAAAGAGACGGTTGTAAAGTACATGACTATTAAGATCTGGGGCCCCATTCCGGTTATTTTAAGGATAAGATGTTGTCCTTATCCGTAGGGTTAAATACATTTTGCTTAACTACGATACCGATTCCATGTCAGTGACAATACATTATTAAAGGAGTTTATGGTTTAATTATCACAGAATTATTAAATATTATAGGTGCATCACTCATACTTAACACGTGTAGTTTATTATATTTTTTAGAATTTAAGTTACTTTTATCTGACATTTTGGGTTTTTGGCATAGGTATTTTACGAACATCGCAATTTCGTTAATTAATAGTACGCAACTGCTGACCCTGTACAAATCGCAAGTGCGCCCTACTGTAGAATTTGACAGCCAACTCTGGTCGGGAGCCCCAAAATATCTGAGTAAAATCCTTCCTGAGTAATTTCCTCGTGCGGAAACGTGCTGTCATTTTGAGAGAATCGCCTATCTTAACAAACGGATTGCAATCTTTGGAGCGCAGGTGTTAGATGGGAATGCTGTACTTGTTCTACCAGTATTATAATGTAAGATGATCTGAGGAACTAGCGTCATTGGTCCCTTCATCAACGGTGCACATTCAGGAAACACGCCAAACGCGGGCCCAATGTCTGTAATTGGTTGACATTTGTCACATGAGAACGGGTCGCTTCTACGACTCGTTCGTGTGTTAACAGCTCGGCTGTGGAATGATCTGTCGGCCTCTGTGTTTCCTCCCTCCCACAATATGGTTCTCTTGAAAGTCCAGGTTTCTATCCTCCAAAGGACCCTCCACACAGCATCCTCAAAGGGCCTTAAGGGAAATTATTTCCGGGGAGTAACTGTAAAAAAAAAACATCAAAATGCAATTTGCACACACCGGTTTTTGAAGCCGCGATATCTGCGTCTACATCCTGAGTCTTCTCTCAGTTTCGCCCTGGTGAAAAACCACCATTTATAATCGAATTGGGGATATCATATTGCCACTGACTCTCACTTACCCAAGTACTCTCACTTAATCTATTTAGTTTCTCCCTTTTACTGTTTTATGTTAGTATTTCTCCGCGTCTCAACATGTTCATCTACGGACGAGTAGAGCAGAGCCACCATTATTACTAGAGCCACTTTTGTCGACCGTATGTATGTACTAACCATTCTGGGCTGTGGAATTTTTCTAACCTCCTTCTAAGCTAATGCTATGCAGGGACACTTTAGAATCATTTATAACCTTAGCTTCGTTGAACCAAAAAATTAGAGTCCTTGAGGTGCACCCTGAAGGAGTAACCATAAGTTACTTATACCGGGGTGGGAAAGTGGTGGATAACCTCAACTGCCACTGACTCTGTATAGTTGGGTCTCCTCTACAGTATTCACTTTTAAAAAATAAACATCTAAGGAGCTTAGCGCTCAGATCTACGGCCTGTAGATAAATACTTCAGTTTTTTTATCGTTAAAAGCGGATATTATTATCGCCTTGGTGGAAAAACACTGTTCCAAATTATGTAGAATTTATAATTTCTTCAAAAGATTGGTATCCACTTTGTGGCGTTATTATTAATAAATGATTTTAAAATTACTTCAAAGTGGTGATTGTAAAGTAATTGTTAATTCATTTGTGGACAATTTGCTAGAAATGACTTTAGCTATTAAGTGACCTGATCTGCACAGCCAGGGATGTCTGCCCAACCAGCGGCGCGCGCTGCGTGATAGTGTGTCAAAAACGCATCACTTGCAAACAATTATTTGTGAGGCGCTGCGTACAAAGTACAATACGTAATTAAATTTTCCTTTCGTTTTTACCCGCCGCTGGGTTTTGCTCTCATTGGTCGATTTCATTGCTCTAGACTCGTCAGGGGAGTTCAACATTAATATATTATTAGTTTTAGTAAATTAACAGAGTAAATTATACACAGCGCTTCTAAAATTAGCCCATTTCCGTGTATCTCGGACGATTACACCGTGCTTCTATTAATCTGCGTAACTTTCATGACGTCAAGCTCACCTTTTGAGAGTTTTTGTTGTTTCAGTTAAACAGTTCTGTTTTGCATTAAAAATTTGTTTTTAGGAGTTTACAAGATGTAAACATAGTTTATCTAATGGAAAATGTATGGACACCTCCTTATAATCTTAGGACCGGTTTTACAACAATCCGGTCGTAACGTTTGATACCATTTTTAACTAATATTTGGTCTACCGCCCGATTTCGCCGTTTTATAAACATTCGGCAGATTACCGGTCGTTTGACAGCTGTCAGTTGTTGCCCGACGATCGCTTATTTGAAACCGTGCCCTGTTTTAATTCAAAAGACAATATATAATTTTCATCTTTGAAATGGATTCCTCATCGAGAATTGAATGTGATGACGAGCGAATGGCAAATATTCAAGACAAGAAAACGGACGAATAACGATTCGGTAACGAAACGTTTCGTTACATAACAGAAATTTGATTGTTCGTTTATAAAACTGGTCCTTAAAAAATCAACGCGTGGGTAGTCATCAAACCTGAGTAAACCACGCAAGGCTTAATGGGGGAAAGGGACGTCGGAGTTGCATTATTTACTAATTCGAATTAAAGTAATTATTTTTATGCAATACAGTATAGATAAGGTTTTTTAAGTTTTTTTTTTTAATATTTGCATAAGCTTCTCCGACGTCTCCTCTCCCCCTTATCTATAATTAAGAATTTTAATGATTCATATATTCAAACTTCAAATTGCATAGGATTTTAACCTTCTAAATATGTATGTGTCTGCTGTAAAGGATACTAATAAATACATCAAATCTTAGGGTAATCTGGTAATTGAGTTTTTTCGACAAAATTCTAAATTCGTTGAAGCATTTTGCTAAATCCTTTAAGGCATACAGCGACATTTGGGTGTGATGTCTCTGGAGAAATGCAAATGTATATATAAACATAAAACTACATGTCCACATAGCGTTATAATATGCTCTCGAACGTAAATGGGTATATGTCGTACCAAACATAGCCCAATACATCAAATACTGTACTTACTCAATAGTTCCTTCTCTCCTCGGTGCAATTTACTTTAATATTATCAAACTTAGTCGAAAGTATCTATAATTACGTGTTTATTATTTTTTAAACGATTTTTACTACTGTAACCAAATCAAAAAAATGTGTTTCTCTTCAAATTGTATACCTAATTTACATTTATATAGCAAAACTAAAACATTAAAACAAAACTAATCAATACACATCAATACTTGTACCACATTTAACACATGCAAGTGAACACCTCAGCACAGGTTCTCCTAGTGAGGACACATATATAATAGCACTCCATTCACAGTATCACCTCTTCAAACCTACCTTACACTCCACATTATAAAACACCACACAAAGGACCTTTATTATACTTAAAAAAAACATATTATACGAAATAGTACTGTATAATATATAGATATAAATAATATAATATTTCACTAGGTACACAACGAATTATTATGAATTTGAATTATTGTTAAATTATTCATACGCTTAGATAGTTGGGAAATATACAATTCTGTTATATTATGTTTCGTGGAAATGTACAACTATGTTTTAAACCTGACGTAGGTTCAGATATACGAGTATTATCTATCGTATAGAAAATTTATATTATAAACACCATATTTAAACATACTAGTTTATTACTATTAGATAGAAAAATATATATCAAAAATATATCCTGCTCAATCAATTTAAAAATATCCATATGTTTGAAGAAAGAACTAGCATTAGAGCCCTAAGACAATCACATGCAAAATCCTTGAATATACCAGTTTGTAAAACCTCTTGTGGACAAAGAAGTTTTAAATTCAATGCTATTACGCTATTCAATTCCCTACCTAGTGACATCAGAAATACGCAAAACAAAAGTTCCTTTAAAATTAAGATTATTGATCACCCCCAATAAACCTGTCAGCTTCTAAATTCTCGTATACCTTTAAATTAGTATACTTCAAAAAAATATATATTAAATTGTAATCTATTTGTCATCTAAATATCCTAGCTGAACAGCCACCCCTGTAAATTGCCATCTCAACACACTGACAGGCGTTTCACACCTAGTGAGATGGGCAATACGTCAGCCTATAACAAATTTTCGTATATACTCGTATATGTAGTAAATAAATAAAATATATTATTTATTTAACCGTTGCCATAATTGACAACACCTGTCAATTCGCCACGGCCAATCGACTCCCCCATACCTTCTACCTTCCTCGCGTACATTTCTTCCATTCGCCTACCGAACGTCGCGCCGCGCGTTTCTCCGCTGAACAATAACAATTACAACAAATAACAACAACAAAACAGCAATTAACAATTACAAAAACGACTATTAACAATCACGGTCAGTTTGTTCTAACAATCATTTGCTCCACTGTGTAATAATAATAATTTTATATCATTCGAAAACGTTAATGGAAAATTAATTGATATTTTGATTAAATTTGTTTTAGAAACTGGTTTCGAAAGTGTTTCTCGTTTTCACCGCGTTTTATAAGTGATAAATTATTTATTTAATTAATTAATATTTTATGTGGTGTCTTTGTGTGATTTTTCTTTATTAATATTTTGAATTTTAAGATGTAGTTTTGATGTCTCAATAAATAGATGGTCTTATAAAAATATATTATTTGACAAAAGTCATTTAACTAGTTTTATAAATTATTAGATAATTTTAATTAAATTTGACTTTTGGCTGAAGTGGCTTCTAGTCCTTATTCGTAGGGTCTGTAAATTTAATGTATTTTTTTTTAGTTAGATAATTCGAGTTGTACACCAGATTCCTAATAAAATTTATAATATTTTTGGATTCAAAAACATGAACACATCTTAGCCCTCTCAAGCTTTGAAATTCAATTATGTTTGCATTATTTTAATTAGCGATGAAAATTATGTACATATTTTCACTGTCATTTAAATTTTCTAGTTTTTTTCCCCCGTGCGCGTTGTATTATGCTAATATTTTGTGCTTTTAAAGTCATACATTAATACCCCTTTTATCGGAATAAGCTGACTTGTTTAATTCGCTTGTTTTTAAGCAATTTATTGATATTTTGATTTTTTTCGCCGTATTTGATAAGTTTTACCTTTATCCTTTATTGGCGTATTATTTTTATATAATATATTAATTACAGTGTGTTTAAGCTATTTTATCCTCAAACCGAACCGTGCATTTGAATCATCGATATTTTATTAGTTTCTTACTACGGGAAAATAATTATTTATATTTCAATATAGCCTATTAAATTTGTAAGAACTGGTTTTCCCGTTTTTTACAACACAAGTAATAACTGGTTGCTTGTGGTTAGGGATAATGTATCAATCAGATTAGTGATGCGGTATTATTCTAAGATTACGATTTTGAAAAAAAAACACGCAATATTAAAGCAAAACAGTTTTATAACCTTACCGAAATAAGAGGTACGATACAATTGGATGCTCTCAGTATTGCTCTGTTGAAAGAAAACCGTTCAGAATCGGAACATTGCTTGAAATGGTTTTAGCCATATTTTATAATTTCTTCGGTATGCACTTTGTGGCGTCATTATTAATAAATTACTTTGCATTCATCACTTTATTAATACATGCATGTCAACATGTTTCGAAGGCGATGCTTTCCTCATCGGGAATATACATAATACAACAGCTTTCGAAACATGTAGATATGTATATATGAATAAAGTGGTGAATATAAAGTAATTTTTAATTAATTTATTACCCTTATTTATTTATTTATTCTATTTAGAAAATGTTTTACAGTGAGAACACTTTGACTGTTCAACTGGGAAGTTATCGTTTTAGGAGAGTCAAATTGACAAGCTTTGTTCATAATGCATGAGAGAAAATAAATAAACATAGTACAATAGAAAAAAAAAGTATATATGCATTGTATATTACATAACGGTTAAATTGATTGAAGCGTGAAGTTAGATGGGTATTGCTTATAGAATGTATTTAATATTTTGTGTTAAAGACCTTAAAATTCATTAAATGCGGTGTTTTTTTTTATTAAACAAGGTTGTGAAATAATATGTCAGCATCTCATATCTCAAAAAAACAATATTTAAAAAAAAAACAAAAAAAACCTTTTTGCTTATGTACGGTACAAAGTATGTGTACATAAACGCATGTATACATACACAACACATACGTACATGTGTATATCTGCATGTATGGTAGGTTAAAAGTAAAAGGTTTAGTGGACTTGAGTAAGCTAAATGGTAATAAAAATAAAAGTAAATTATATAATAACAATTACAATTAATATAATATTATAATTTCGTTTAATAGATTAATTTAAAAATATACTTAGTATTCACTACTTTATAAATATTCATTAATATCATATATTCCTGACGATGAAAGCATTGCTTTCGAAACATGTAGATATCAATGTATATTAATTATAATTGTGTTCATTGGTCCTGGGGGTTTTTTGTTGTTTTTATTTTATTATTGTTACAGCTGTTTCGGCGTTGAAAGCCATTTTCAAAACAAAAAGGCTTTAGCCATGTTTAATGAGCAGATTTTAACAGCCAGGTACTTCTTAACCATCCTCCTATTTATCTCCTTCCCTTCCCCACTCCCTTCGGCCTCACAGCATTCCCTATCTGGGTATTCACATTATCTAAAGCGATTATAATGTTGATATATAAAAATACTTAGGCGCATTCTCCAAACAGCCTGGCCAGACAGGGTAACCAATTTAGCTAAGTAAAATAATTATATTTGCCAATAGATTATAGATTTTGATTGCTTTTATTATCGAGGCTGAGTTATATAAAGCAACAAGTCATAAAAAAACAACCGTGGAAATTAGTTAAATGTGCAATTATTATAAGTCCGGTGCATAAAAAAATGAGGCCGTTAAATTACTTGTAATTTAATGAATGATAACGCATCAGCGAACCGTGTCATAGCTAAACTACCATTTGTTTAGAATGCAAAAAAATATTGTGGCAATGAAATAAAATTAGGCTTTTCTCTCTGTGTTTGAACATTTTTTAAGGTTAAACTGGTCTACGTGCGCCCCACTGTTGAATTTGGTAGCCACCTCTGGTCTGGAGCCCCAAAATATCTTTGAATATCCTTGACTGTGCAGAAACGAGCGTTCCGTTTGATAGATTCGCCTATCTTGACAAACGGATTGCAATCTTTGGAGCACAGGCGTCAGGTGGGAATGCTGTCCTTGTTCTATCGGTATTTCAATGGAAGATTCTCTCAGGAACTAGCTTCATTGATCCATTTGGCAACACAGTTGGGAAATATCAAACGCGTGCCCAACATTTGTCACATGAGAACGGGTTGTTTCTACGAATCGTTCTTGAGTTCAACAGCCCGGCTGTAGAACGACTTACCGGCATATATGTTTCCTCCCTCCTACAACATGGGTCTCTTCAAGACCCATTTTCACTCCTTCCGCTCCTCAAAAGACCCGCCACACTGCTTCCTCAAAGATGACATAGGCTCTGAGGGAAATTATTTTCCTCATGTCCTCCTGTGTGGAGTTAATGTTAGATTGTCTGACAGCTGTTTCAAGGAATATTTAATGTGTTTTTTCTTTTGTATTAATTTGAAAAATAAGGTTGTGGCATATTAGTATTTTCGCCCACCACGCTAGGGATGTCTCTGTGTTATGGCGCATGAATAACCGTTGATTTGACAAGTAACCGTTCACCGTTTTATTATGTAACGGCGTAAAGGTATTTACGTGTAATGTTTACGATTGATCAGCTTTCCAGTAGATATACTGTTGAGAAATTTCCAGGTTGGGGAATTTAAAACCATGTTAACTTTTTTTATCGTGAATTTATTCAACATAACGCGTGGTTATACACCGCAGGTACACAATATGTGCGGCTCATATTAGGTGGGTCGCGAGACGATTTTGGAATTTTGTTTAAATCTCAATTTTCCTATTTCGTAGCCGACTCGGGGACCCATTTTTTTGACAAGACGTCCATGTACATACGTCTTGATCTTGAGATATTTCAGTGTCCTTGATCCATTGCAGACCAAGCATCTCCTTGCATAGCCTATGTATTTGTTTTCCCCGATATTATCCATTGCGACCAACGGGACGTCTTCCCTCTGAAGTTTCCGACAGAATGTTATAAGGTAGTCATTCTGCTTAAATTCAATACTAACCTAGAAATTTTTCCCCAAATGTCCTTAGTATAACACACAATTTAATATTGTCGACATTCTTAACAATAACCTTCAGAAATATCAATGCACGATTATCACTGACGTCAGAATTAATAGACTTTCCCTAAGTACAATTTCGACGGCTGGAGGCAGAGATCACGTGACACCCATTTTGGCACCAGCCTAGTTCACTATCGTCCACGTTTGTTTCGCGCGGTTTTCACTGCGGTAAGCATATAATAAAACATTTATAAAAGGGTCAAACTAAATATTCTAACAAAATATTCGGATTTTGTAAACAAGCCGAACTTTAAAAAAAAGTTTTTTGCTGTTTTCATTAAATTGGTGGCACGTCTAACTCACCCCCCCCCCCCTCTTATATTGGTTTCTTCCCTTGCGTGTTAGGACACCTCTATGTATTATTTGATCTGTAACGAGTATTATAGAATGTATTGAGAGCATCTCCTATCCAAATTTTATCTTCCCATTCATATTATTTGCTTTACCTTCCTTAGTGTAATGTAAAATTAAACTCCTATCTCCAACCAACTTTAGCATAAGAAACTTTTTTGGATTAACCTTGTTTTTTCCACCCATATATTTATTTATTTCATCTTTTACATGGACATTTACAAATTATATTGACAAGATAAATATGTATTATGATAAATAATATAAAAAGAAACAATGTGATTTAACGCTTTTATCCAGAGCTAAATAGTTTCAAATAACCTACTTCTATTCGATGAAAAAAAACCGTACTAATTCATTAACTTATACTGTAACATTGATGTGCCAAATATGTCAACAACATCGAAGTATTTGTTCCCCAGATGTTGAATCCCTCGCATAGGGGAATAATATTGCGACGCTAAAGTTGAATTGTCACAATAAAATGGTAGGTACTGTCTTGTCCTACCAGGTGCATGAAAAGCAATCAAATATAGCAGTTCAGGGGTATAAAACATTGAATTAACAATCTTAAATAAACATGTTAAATCGCATATACTCGTATATTTATCTTTATTAAAAAAGCTGTTTTTCTCTTACAAATAAATAAATAAATAATACAAAGCTTGGGAACCACTGTTGTATACACTGTATTTACGTTTACCGTTTTTCATTTCTTTAGAAAAAATCCTTAAAATTACGTTGAAAATTTACCAGAATAAATCAAAACAGTGAAGAAATATACCATACTATCCTATAAAGTGGACATTTTTTGAAGTGCATATTACTGAGAAGTAGCAGTGACTCATGCCACTCAATATCATTAATTATCATAAATAAAACTATAATATAATTTAATATATAACGTTTTAAATCAATTAATAGATGCTTCATTCTATGCTATCAAAATGTGAATCATCAACCATGATGAAATTCGTCCTTATACAGAATAATAGTGTTGTGTGAATTTGACTCGAGTGGTTTATGAATTCGGATACTATTGGTGTGAAGATGTCTTCGTTTTGTGAGAGGATCGAACACCTCGGCTACTGAATATGGAATATCCCTGGACAATAGGGCCAGGAGGTGATGATGGGCAAGACACCGTGCAGGGGCACCATCAGGAGCATCCCGAGGATGGACAGAGGCAGAGGGTCAGCGCACCAGGTAGATAAATAATACTTATTTGAGGTTCAGTCCTTCTTCTTCGTATGGTGGAGGAGAGTTGGTGGGGTCATAGTGGGATGCTGAGATTAGTCAGCCAGTCGACGGCATCAGGAGTCACTTGGTTCGATAGGAAAACTAATAACGGGGACATTCTTCTACGATTTATCTGAATATGTCCACCTTCGCAAAGTTAGATGGAATATATATGCATCATATACGCACAACGGCTGTGACTGCAACGGATGCGGTCTAATGAGATCCGAGGCTTCCGAGGGAGAGAAATCTGGCAATTTAATAGTAGGTTCTACAACAAGGTGCTTGTTTTACACTTCCGAGGTCTGCCACTGAGTTCGCCACGACTCTTTAGAGGAGTATCGTGATAGAAGCATTATTTCGCCTTCAATGCAAGAAGGTTTCCTGGACGTCAGACGGTTGTACCTGTTGTACTGTACCTGTAAGACTTGTCTTACAGGTTCAGTAATAAATAATGAATGATAACTTGCATTATTCGTCTTAACTTATATTTTGAAAGAGTCTCAGAAAAACCCTCCCTAAGAAACCCTAGTTTATCGTTTCTGTAATTTTAATATTTATATATTACCAGCTGATGTGTACCCGACCTTGCCCTGGATTTTTCACTTGTCATTAGGGTGCCTTAAATGTTTTGACAGCGAAAGTAACTATCTCCAAATAAAGAGACATTCATTTGAATATTTTATTTCATTTCAAACGTTTATTTTTTCAAAATATATCTATATCATAACGTTCTTAAGTAGGTACCTACTCTTTTAAATTTTGAAAATATTCTACCCAAAAAACCTTTTTCTTTTGAATATGAAATCATGGCTAACCTAAATAAAACATGGTGGGTTCAATATTTTTCATACCAATTTCAAAACGTTATAGCAACAGTTTTAGATATTGGATTTCATTCAAGCTACTTTCTAAACCTTCCCGGCACTAATAAAAACAAACTGTGCTATTTTCAGCGAAACCGGTAGAGTAATTTTCGAGAACATCTAGGACAAACAAACAAACTTACATTGATTTTTATATATATGATACATGTGTAATGTATGTAGGTATCTATCATTTTGTATTCTAATTTTTATATTACGCTTAGATGGTTAGGATTAGAGATTGCAATCCGGATGATCCGTATTACTAAAAATCAGGATTTTCGGTTTTATGGCAATCGAAATCAGTGGACAAAAATCCTGAGTCTTTTAATGAAAATTTCGGATTTGAAAATTTTTAATATAATATGTTATTTGCAACGCAATGCAATTTCATATGAAATGAACACGCCAAACAGGCTAATAGGCGTGCAATACTCAATATATAGATATTTCTAAGATGGTATAAGTAAATTTGTAATAATAAGGTACACGATTATTTTTTTTCCGTAACTCCACATAGGAGGCCCTGAGAGAAATAATTTCTCTCAAGGCCTACATCATCTTTGGGATTGCTGTGTGGAGGGTCTTTTAGAGGATAGGAAGGAGAGAACCTGGATCTTGAAGAGACCCTTGTTGTAGGAGATAGGAAACACAGACGCCGGCAGATCATCCCACAGCCGAGCTGTTGAACACAAAAACGAACGAACAAGCGTCCTATTCTCATGTGACAAATGTCAACCGTGTGTAAATGTTGGACACGGGTTTTGCGTGTATCCCGACTATGCACTGGTGCCGAAGGGATCAACGACGCTAGTTCCTCAGAACATCTTCCATTAAATGCCTTTATAACAAAGACAGCATTCCTACCAATACAATATTTCGCTAGGAAAATATTAAACACAAAGAAAAAAATTGATATGGAAATATTTTTGTTTTAACATCACTTTATTATAGACATAAACCAACCGGTTTCGGATCTACCTGAACCTTCTTCAGGTTTGAATAAACACGGTTGGCTTCATGCCAAATTTAAAATTTAAAAAAATGCACGAAAGAGAAAGAATATGAATAAGGAATAAAACAAAATATATTATTGTTTTCAAAAGATAATATTGACAAATATCAAATGAAACACGTAACCGAAAAAGTTACAGAAAATAATAAAGGTATCAGTCGCATCTGAGAATCGAACCCCGGAACTCTCTCTTACCGGAAGAACCGTTCTAACCACTGAGCTAATAAGATCTGTTTATTTGATGTCAAATTTATAGATATAATATTTCAAATTTTAGACTTTATTGTTTTATCTATCTATTTTGTAAATTTGGTCATAAGTGGCATTTAAAAAAAATCAATTGGGCACCCTCTTAATATGTTCTCAATTCAATTCAGTTCTTTATTCCTTTTAAAAAATTTCCAAATTTTCTTATTAAGGCATTTTTAAAGTTATTGCTAAATTCGACAGGATGTACAACATCCAAAATAATTACTTATAAAAAGTAAAAAAAATTAAAAGAAAGAACTTAGACACATATCTAATAGGTATTTCAGAAAAGTTTGCAATTTTTGAAGATATTTAACTTTTTCAAATATTCGGATTTAATCCAGATTTTGAGTTTCACGAAAACCGAAAAGCCGGATTTTCCAAAACGGCTCCGTATTTGCAAACCCTGGTTTTGATACGTATAGTGGATATATGATGCGACCATGAATGGTAGAACAATTCGGGGACGCCCGAGGAAGATATGGCACCACCCAGCGAATCGTATGCTTGACTCGTGTCATGTCAAGTGTCACATGAGCAGGTATGTATGAGACGATGTATGAATGTGAATGTAGCAAGGAGTGTGTTCCAAAACAGTTATGTGGCTGTCCATCAACCATATTTTGGAAACAAATCATTATTTTGATATAAATAAAGGTTTAATAATTTTACGTATAAATACAACCGGTTTACAATTAGACAAATTTGAAATTTTAGCAATTACAAATAGTGTTAATAATAAAAATAATTTCTTTTATCATTTATAATATCATATAAATTTGTTATTCAATGTTTTATAATAATTCTTTATTTACATTTTTGATTAATTACTTACCTACTCTGATCAATTTTTGTTTATGTTATTAATTTGTCTATTCTTAAATTATTGTATTCTATGTTTATCATTTGTCTATACTAGTATTACTATTATTATTTTTTAGTATTCTGTATGTCCCGATGAGGAAAGTTTTGCTTTCGAAACATGTTCATATGTATATATTAAATAAGTGGTGATTACAAAGTAATTTTTAATTCTGCCTCCCCTCGAAGGAAAACGGTATGATGGTTACTTTTATATTCGTGTCAATGGGACTTTTATACTTTATGTTTATTTATCTTTTGAAATTACACTACAAAGTAAACTAAACTGTTATATTATGTAATGTGAAAACAATATAACATAAATACTAAATAACACTGATAGCCGCTAGACTACACAAGGATTAAATTACGCGGTAGGTAGGTATAGGTTGAAGTTTACAGTAAAATAGTTTACATATGAAAATATCATAATATGATGATGCATAACAATGCTCTACTATTCAATAATATTTATATAAAATTTATTATCATTTTTATATTAATATCAATAAACTATCACACTTGCGAAAATGATACATATTTGCGGATTACGTATAATTGTAATTATTGTGATTTTTTTATTTATTACATATATATGAACATCTATTATCGGCTGACGTATTACCCATCTCACTAGGTGTGAAACGCCTGTGTTGAGATGTCGATTTACAGTGGTGGTTGTTGTAATAAAATTGGTAAAATAAGGTTGTTATAATAAAATAAAAATACAGGCACAGTTTAGTGCATAAAAATGGAACCGGCATTCGACTAGATAACTTCGAAGCATTAGAAATAAGGAAAGCCAAAAACACTAATAGTAGACTCATAAATAATCAAATAAATTTAAATAAAAGTCCAATCCTTAAAGTATTCCCAATAAACAAAGTACAAACCCTTCCCGGTCAGCAGGTACCTGCTGATCTCCCGCCCTTGGCCCTTCACTCGCCTGTTTGTATCAATCTATAACACATGTGCATCTTAGTTCATAGTTTAGTTGTATACTGCCCCGAAGAAGCTACGGTAGTAGCGAAACCCGGTCGGCTAAAGTATAAATAAAAGTGATGTAAATAAACTTATTGTTTTATTTTTTTAAATTATAATGTCACATCACCAAGTTACCGCTTCATATGAAAATATAAAATAAATAAAACTTGAAGTATGGTTTTTATTATTCTTTTTTAATTGTATTTAGATTCTGTATGTAGATTAGGTGTCATACATCCCCATTAATGTATGAAATTGGTACAGCTTGACATAATAAAATCTGCAGCAAACGAAAGACGAATTAATGACTCCGTGTTTTATTTATTGGTAGTCTGTCAAAATATTTTCAATCAGAGCGACACAGAAGGAAAAACTATAGACATTGGTGAATGAAGCATTCTTCTCAAGGATTTTGCATTCATATGTTTTGTAAACACAAACACCAATATTTCCAGTCCATCTATAATAATTGTTGTACGTAAATGTAACCTGTCATATATCTGACGGCCTCCGTGGTTCAGTGATCACGATCCTCGGCCACGAATCCCGAGTTCGCGGCTTCAAGGCTAGGTTATTTGATTAATTTTTGTATGATTTCCCAATTTATTCGTTTAAAATAATGTATAGTATATTTGCAGCACGTTCTAGATCGGTAGATACTTTCAGTATCGCCTTGGTGAAGGACGATCATTAAAAAACGAAACGTTGCTTGAAATAGCTTTAGCCGCGTTTGGTGACCAGATATAAATAGCCAGGTACTTCCCCGCCTTCCTCTTCCCCATCTCCTTCTCCTTCCCTCAAGATACCCCAATTAGGGATGCCATAGTTAAGAGCAGCACATAAAAAAATATAACTCAAAATCTCTTCTGTCAAAATCTTTTTCTTATGTATAGAAGGGGAGTCTACCTACATCCAAGAATTACGAATGTTTGAATCAGGAATCTTTGTGAAAAACAGATACATATATAGAAAGCCTGGAAAATAGTAGAATAATTCCAGGCGCATATGGGCGACTTTTGTCACGGCAACAGTTTTCAAAATCCATTGTCATGTCGCCACGTGCGTACTGTGCGCACCTCCATAATATTGAACTACAATGGATTTTGAAACATTGACGAATCTGTTACCGTGACAAAAGTCACCGTGTGCGTCTGGCCTGGGTATTATAGACAATACGACTTATTTTACTATTTTTTCTACGTGCTAAAGTTCTTTGAAAAGCGATAACATCAATAGCGGTGGCTATATTACGATAGCCACATGACATAATGAATCAGATAGGTATTTTTCTGCGTAGAAATGGCGTCGTAGCCTATTTGTATAATCTTTTCCGATTCTTTCTCCGGCCTCTGCGCAGACTCCCACGTATTGATTTTCTTTGCAAGAAAACGCGGTGTTTTATTCATTATTTTCTTATTTAACGGACATTTTCTTCTGATTGGCTATTGAACATAATAAGTGTTACCAATACCACTGTAACCTATTTTCGTTTTATGTTAACTTCACACACAGGAGGCGCTGGGGTTTTTACCAGATCGTGCCATCGTTGGGAATTCTTTTTGAATGGTATTTTTAAGGGAAAGGAGAGTGAATCTGGGTTTATAGTTAGAATGGGAGGGTAGTGGGGAAACCAAACGCGTCGTAAAAACCCGACCCGTAATCATGCGGAAAATAATAACCGTATGTAAATATTGGGCACGCGTTTAGCGTGTCTGCTGACTATGCACCGGTGCTGAACGATTTAATGACACGAGTTCTTAGGAGCACCTTCGTTGGGAGTTTTGAAATACTGGTAGAATAAGCACAGCTTTTCCACCTATATGTATTTAAATATTTAAATCCGTTCGTTGAGATAGGGGAATCTTTTTTGCGCTGAGTATAGTTTTATTTATTTATTGGTATCTAGGCAGTTGCGTGCAGTCCGTAAAGGCTTAAAAGCTGTGCCTACCTTTAGGATCGGAAACTTTTCATGATGATGTTCATGTATGATCTTTTTTTGTCAAAGAAAAATGTTTCGAATTAGAATATGAATAGGTAAGCCATTTTTAATCTAATTTATCAACCTGATCATAACCATCACCAGATGGTAATAATAAAAACGACGTTTTTCAAAGCCACCGAAATATTTAATTTTATGAAATTACAATCAAATTGTCAGTTTTAAAATTGCTTTGGATGCCGAAACGGCTGTCACAGTAATAAAAAAAATACTAAAATTCTTGCAGAACTTAATAATAACATTTTTAAATTTGATTACAATTCAAACCCTTTTTTAACTTTCCATTTTTCGTCAGATAGATCCTTGCCAACATTATTCGTACTGCGGGTCTTTCAGTATCACGACGTTCCCATAATTGGAGTGCCATGGATCCGCTAGATTAGACTGTTGTTATCAAATACGTACTAAAATTGTTAATAATGACTTGGGTTCTGGTATTTGGAAACAATTGAATTGAAGTGTTGCAAAAGTTCATACCACTTATTAAATACCTATTGCGGTGCCATTTGATGGTCCTTTTCCATGTCGAACTACTCTTGCAATGTTACCCGCATTCAAAACCATGGATTTTAGAAGGATAGTGGATATCCGATGTATACATTTTAGAATATTTTGGGACAGTAATATCATCAGAATAACATTGGCCGCAATAATATATAACTATAATAATACAAGCTATATTGAAGTAAAACAAAATATTACTCTCTTATTGATTCATAAAAAAAATAACTATATGGACATGATTCAGAAAAATTCTCAATCGCCGTTTCTGTTTAACAATATGGCATATGTCTCATCGGCAATTTTATTTTATTTTTATTTTTCCTATATTACGACCTCCATGGTCGAGGGGTAAGGCTCTCGACTACGAATTCGAAGATCGCGGGTCAAATCCCGGCGTGCGCAAGTAAATTTGTATTTAATTAGTATGTGTTGTTTCACAATTAATTAATTGAAAAATAATATATACTATATTTGCGCACGTTCCAGAGTGGAAGATACTCTCAGTATCGCCCTGGTGAAAGACCACCATTCAGAATTGAAACGTTGCTTGAAATGGCTTTTAGCCGTGTTTGGTGACCAGATCTGAACAGTCAGGTATTTCCCCACCTTCCTCTTCCTCTTCGGGAAGGTATTGGGAAGGATCCCCTCCCCAATAGCTTCAGCCTCATAACATTCCCCAATTGGGGATTCCATAGTCTCACTGGTTGGGAGCAGTTGGGACTCTTGTGTGGTATTTATATAAAAAATAAAATAAATTTGAAACGCCTGAAATCGCAGGACCTTAAAAAATAGGAACATTATATGCCTACGTGTTTTTTTTGTGCCTAATCGTGTAAGTTTTTTTTATTTAACTGTTTTCGTGACATTTTTTACAAACACATCTTACAAGAATCAGAGTGTAATTGAACTGGAATTTACGAATAAGTATTCTAAATCCGGTTAGCATCCACGGAAAATTAAAATTTTCCTGGTTCAATAATTAATGGTTTCTAAAAACAGAATTTTGTGTTCAAAAATCCATTAAAAAGAAAAGTTAAATAAAAACTGACAAAGAGTATAATAAAATCAATTTATAACTTTATTCCACTTGTTTGTTTACCAGACCGGTTTCAAACAATTATGTTTATTTTCAGACTGATTTCCAGAGTGATAGATACTTTCAGTATCGCCATCGTGAAAGATCACCATTCAAAATCGAAACGTTGCTTAAAATGGCTTTAGCTGTATTCGGTGACCAGATCTAAATAGCCAGGTACTTCCCCACCTTCCTCTCCCCCATCTCCTTCCCCTCCTCACTACCTTCAGCCTCGCAACATATCCTAATTGGGGATGTCATAGTCTCGGTTGGGAGCAGCTGGCACTCATTATAATATTGTTTCATTACACTCGTTACGATAGAATTCTACCAACTGTTAACTGTTTCATAAATAGATTTTTTTAAAGAATTACCGGGAAAGGCGAAACAGCTGTAACGCATTATAATAAATAATTCGTATAACTTTAAAAAAAAAGTTTTTTCAGCGATGGAAATATGTTTGTCTTCACAAGCAACCTCCTCGGCATCAAGCCTCCGTCCTCCGTGTTTATCATTCACGTTTAGAAATGCAATCACTCTGCAATATTGGTCCTAAACCAGTTCGACCATGTGGAGCAGTGGGTGAGCGCACTCGCTCACCCGAATTATAACGGGTTCGAACCCCGACACAACCACTTCACAATTAGCTATAATTGCCTGGTTGCATTGAAGTCGTGGTTAGCTGCACATTGAACATTGTCATTGGCACACTGCGGTAGAGTCCTGAATTACACGTTCATAGCATTAGACACATATAATGAATATACCTACATATGGAAGACAAAATCCTCTGGGTTACGAATAACCTGACAATATTTGAATTCCTCCTATTACCATCATTATTCTACCAATGTATTCTATGTTATTATTAACTATTATGTCTTCATTTTGTAATTATTTCTATTTATTATTTTTATGTCATTATTTTTATTACTATTATTTTATTTTTTCTGTAATTATCATTTTGTAATTATTTTTATTATTATTATTTTATTTTTTTATGTAATTATCATTTTGTAATTATTTTTTTATTATTTTTTTATTTAATTATCATTTGGTAAATATTTTTATTATTATTATTTTGTTTTTTATTTAATTATCATTTGGTAATTATTTTTATTATTATTATTTTGTTTTTATATAATTATCATTAGGTAATTATTTTTATTATTATTCAATTTTTAATGTAATTATTATTATTATTATCATTTTATCTTTTGTATAATTGTCATTTTGTAATTATTTTTATTTTTATATAATTATCATTTTGTAATTATTTTTACTATTATTATTTTAGTTTTTATGTAATTATCATTTTGTAATTATTTTTACTATTATTATTTTATTTTTTATATAATTCTCATTTTTTTATTATTTTTACTATTATTATTTTATTTTTTTATATAATTATCATTTTGTAATTATTTTATTATTATTATTTTATTTTCTATGTTATTATCATTTTACAATTATTATTAGTATTATTGTTTTATTTTTTATTCTCACATTCTTCTCATATATTTTAATGTTAATATTTAAAAAAAATTATTATATTCATTTCTCTATTTAAATTTGTGTATATCTCATGTAATATGGCAGACTAGGTTTCCACTATCCACCCAATCCTGCTGGATTAAAAACTTGAATAAAATAAATAAATTATATGCGTATATTGTTGCTTATGCAATGATGTAGAACTTAGATACAGCCTCCGTGATCGATGGGTAAGGATCTCAACTATGAATCCGGAGGTCGTGGGTTCAAATCCCGGTGAGCGCAAATATTTTTTTCAAATTAATTATTTTGTTCATTTATTTTATTCTTAAAATTTAAAGAAAAAACTAAAACAAAAACATTAGCCACTCATCTCACTAGGACAGTCCTGTGTTGAGATGAGCGGCTTAACAATTTTAGTGAAACTATAAATAATATGTTAATAAAATTATTTAAATAGTAATAAGTAAATAATAATAGGTAAAAAAAAATATAAATAAATAAATAGTAACGAGTAAGTTGTAATAAGTAAGTAATGATAAGTAAATAGTAATAAATAAATAATAATAAGTAAATAATAATGATAATATCGAGCATACATAAGGTTTCAACACTGATTCCAAGATAATGAATAACATGAATAAAACATAATTATAATTTCTTCAAATGATTGATAACTTTGTGGCATCATTATTAATTATATAATTGAAAATACACTTTGTATATACCACTTTACTTAAAATATATAAATATTTCTACATGTTTCGATAGCAATGCTATCATATATAAATAAAGGTTTAAAAGTTTTACATACAAATACAACTGGTTTACAATTAGATAAATTTGAAATTTTAGAAATAAGAAAAAGTGTTAATAGCGAATTAAATTTAATAAATAATCAAATATTTTTTTAAAATAGCTATCTCTTAAATTTATTTCATATTAATATTAATAATAATAATTTTTATTTATATTTCTAATTTAAATGTATTATTCAACGTTTTATAATTATTTTGTCATTAACATTTTTTATCTGTTACTTACCTACTTTAATTCATTTTTGTTTATGCTCATATTTTGTATATTCTTAAATTATTGTTTTAAATTTTATATCATTTTTCTATACTTGAAATTATTTTTAGTATTCATTTATTCCTGAAGATGATAGCATTGCTATCGAAACATGTAGAAATATTTATATATTTTAAGTAAAGTGGTATATACAAAGTGTATTTTCAATTATATAAAAGGTAATTAATTTATGTTGCTTCGTAATTAATTATTTCAAATAATTCATAGAATATATGCGCGCGGTTCCAGAGTAGAAGATACTTTCAGTATCGCTCCGGTGAAAGACTACAATTTAGAATTGAAACGTTGCTAGAAATGTCTAGCTTGTGACTAGATCTGAATAGCCAGGCACTTCCCCAACTTCCTCTGCCCCATCTGCTTCTTCAGCCTCACATCATACCCCAATTGGGGATGCAGATTCACTGGCTCCAGATGGTTGAGAGCAATTGAAACTCTTATGTGGCATCATTGCACGACCTAATGTCACATTTAATAGTCACTTTTTAAAATTATTTGTGCTATATTCTTATGCTTATGATATGCTATTATTGTTTATGGTATGTTCATACCGTTGATAATAAATAAATCACTTTAAAATTTAAAAAAAAAAAAAAAACAACAGATTTTCCGCTTAAGTATTATTAAAATTGTATTTGTTAACCACCAACTCTAATACAAACCTGTGCTTGTCAACGAGAATTACTGCATAAACTAGATTATAAATGTATTACAATGTGAATTACATTATTAAATTGCACATTTGCACAATATTATCTCTCCAGCGATGATGAAACGTAGAAACACTTGCACATAAAGCGATCATTCCGATCTGTTAGTGGCCGCTTCGTTAATCTGACGAGATCTCGCGTTTATCCAGCAGAGAGCACTCAGCATGCAATATGATTCCACTGCACTCATCGCTCATCGCTCTCAGAACTTTCGCCTCCGAGCTCGTCAGATTGGAAAATTGATCTAATTAATTATTTATTCTTATTCATTCTGTACGCATTGCACTTGTGAGCAGATTGAGTAATTATCATGATGGTTTGTACGCGCTTTGCCTTTCTTCTTTTCTTATATATATGGGTCCCATAAGTCATGGATCAAACGAAGTGGGGTGATAGAGGACGTTATAATAATAATAGTTAATCATTGAAGAAAATAATATTAACATAACCTAAATGAAAGATGAAACCGGAAAAAACAACAGAAAATAAAAAGATTTCAGTCGCATCTGGGAATCGAACCCGGGACCTCTGCCTTTCCGGGGCAACCGCTTTACCAACATAGCTAATGAGACCAGTTCAAAAAAAATTATAATAATTGTTCTTTATTCCAAAAGGTATGCAGGGGTAGTGCAATGCAATCCGTCCCATAAGTGATAATAATACAAACAAATGAATAACAATAAGTACGTAAAATAAAAGGAAGGAAAAAAGAAAAGAAAATTTTTAAAAAAGATTACTCGGTAAAATATTCAAAATAAGTTCATTCGCTAAGAGAGAAAAGAAAAATTAACTAATTTATCTTGAATATTTTATGGTTTCCCGTTTCCAAAGGGCCATCAATGGAAACTCCATCCATGTAGCCGTGGCAGTTATGACGGTATTCTTGGATTGGTCTACTCTGCATCATAGGCTTCCCATGCGGTGGCGGAGAAGTGCCCTGAAAGAGTGCACTCGTCTTTCCAGGAACATTTCTGTAGCGCTGCAGTATCTTGGTAGACGGAATAGTTGGCGATATGCATTATTGTGGGTGACTTTTATCTTATTATTGTTATTTGCAATCAAAATGACATAACATTTGATGATACAACTCTTTTTAGTTTTTTTTAATACCCACAGGCCATTTAAAAAAGAAGTACGGTATTTTTATTCTAATTATGCTGCTGAATGATGTATCTATATAATGAACATATGTTTATCGACTCCGTATCCATATTATAATAGTGAAACTTGATTTTTGTAATATTCTTTTATTTATTTTATAATAAAACTAAACATTCGAATGAAACTGATACAAAAAAAATGTACTAGAGAAAGTTAATTTTTATTTTACTAGAATTTTTCACGTCTAAATCTTATTTAAAGTTTCGTGCGTGTTAAGAGGTGGGCAATAACAAAACAATTTAAATGCTTGCATTTTTTTCATCATTAGCTATGGAGCTTTGAAATATCAATTTTACTGTCAAAATACAAGTCGCCATATTGGAAATAATTTTAGATTCTTATTTTATTTAATCATCGACGATAATATTAGCAAATCTCAAATGAAATATGAAACAGAAAATAAAAAGGTAACTGTCGCATCTGGGACTCTAACTCAGGACTTATCGATCTATCCGGGACAGCGCTCTAACTAACTGAGCTTTATTGCTTTCCGTAATCTTTATCGATATCACATTTCAATTTAAGAGCTGTTAATATAATCTTCGATTACTTACCCGTATATTTTTGGCTGCTATCATTTTATATTGGCTGCAAGATTCTGCCCGAATTTATTTGCAATCTAGATAGTGTCTCGGATATACCTATACGATTTTTATTTATATGAGACATTGACTTGTTCTACAAGTCTGGTATGAATTTTTAATTTTTATCGGAATAACTTATTGAGACTTATAACCCTTATTGTAATATTTTTTTTAAGTCAGCCTAATTTATTGTTTAAAAAAAATGATAAATGAATTAAAATTTCTTTATAATCACCATTTTATTAATATATATATAGTATATATATCAACATGTTTCGAAAGCGAAGCTTCCCTCATCAGGACATACAAAATACAAAAATATGTGTATTACAATGAGGTTCATAAACTCCAATAAGTTATTCATATAAAAAATTAAATGGTTTTAGATTTTCTGTCTTATATTTTTTTTTATATACTTTTATATCATATTTTGTGCCCAATAAGAAAATAGGTTTTGAAATAAATGTATGAAAACTCTTGCGAAACCGGGTGGTAACCATTAATTTTGCTGTAAATTTAATTTGTTTTATTCTACAACGTAACGCAGAATGTTTCCAATACAATATTCACCTCTTTCAGAACAGGTCTCACCTAGTGAAGTAGGTAATGTAAACCATACAATAATATAATTATGTAGCATATATTCTACTTATATTTAAACATACCGTATTGTATGAAACTTTATAACGTTCTTTCAATAAACGTTGATTTATCGTTATACTGAAACTGAATAATATATACTAATGGCCTCTCTCTATACGCACCTACTATCTCCTGAATAATTATTGTCTTTAATGTAATACTACATGTAGATATGTACGCCATATTTGCCTACGAATATATTAATAACAACATTTATTTATTGTTATTACCGATCGACTTAAACCAAGTGAATAATTTTGTTTATTATTTATTTTCACTGTCAAATGTCAAGAGGTCGATATCTTTGATAACAATGTGACATTCCTCTTCTCAGCGAGTCCCATACGTCAGACGTGAAGCTACAAAGTGAATTACTTTTTTATTTTTCTTTCAACATGCATCTTTATATTGTTTTGAAATGCTTCTGTTTCTATTTCTAATTATGTTATCTTAATTTTTTTTATTTCTTTACATGTAGGTATACAACAATATTATATACAACAAACTTCGACTACCATAATACGGGCATGTGCCTGGTTTGGTAGTTGAAAAAAGGAAACTGTACCAAACTTATAAAATGAATAAATAAATATTAAAAAAAATTAAATCTTATCGGAGACGAAGATACTCTCAGTATCGTCCTGGTAAGAGAACGTCATTCCGAATAGAAACGTCTTTTAAAATGGCTTTAGGTATATTTAGTGACTAGATCTAAATAATCATTTGCTTTCACTACTTCCTTCAGCTTCGAACCAGTCCTTAAATAGAGAGGATTCTATAAATTAGCAGGCTTTAGTCTTTGTGACTATATCTTAATATCCAGGTACCACCTTCTTCCCCTCCTCCGCTTTCTCCAACCTCGGTTGACATTCCACTGATCCGATTACTTATATGATAATTATGATATAAAATTATTCAGAAGTAATTTGCTCAAAACAAAGTTGTTCGACTTGTTTACAATAACATTATATTTTGTTAATAGTGTAAGTATCAGTGGTTCCCAAACTTGATAAATCCAGATTTTCCAAAGGCTCCCTGTATCAATTTTTAAATCGAGAGATTCTTTTTTTTACTTATAGTAGTAATAATACGGTAACTTTTGAAATTCAGTGCGGGGACTGCAGGGAAAACCGACCTTACACTCCTTTAATTCCCTACACAATAAGGAGTAATACGGTCTGGCCAGCGATTCGGACAAGGTACCTGCGAGCAAAAATCGTCTTTAAGCCTCTTTAATTTCGAACACAATAAAGTCAATTCGCAGTCAAAACGGGACGTGGAACGCGTTGGCACACCAAAAAAACACCGTAAGCGTATCGACTTTCGAAGAGAGTAAGGCTCAGAGTGGGTCTAATCGGGTGCGAACCTCCCTACAATGCAGTCAGTCGCGGTTGACTTCGCAATACAAACCAATTGCAGGACTGCAATAGGCAAAACCTAGTAACATTATATTTTGTTAATAGTATTAGTGGTTCCCATACTTTTTCCATTCGCGGCTCCCTCGCTAAATCCAGATTTTCCAAAAGCTCCCTGTGTCCATTTTTAAATCGAGCGATACTTTTTTGTTAACTTGAAACATACACTAGGTGCCCTCTTTAATCTCGTGATTTTCCAGTTAGTTACTGGTGAATGCTATTACTGTTATCATTTTGTAAGAAACAAAGGTAGAATTGTAGTGTTGACGATATTTATATAATTGAGATTTGAAAACCAAAGAATAGTACCAAACATGACTTGGATTTGGGGTAAATTGTCTATTGTTGGCTGTGTTTGCTCGCACTGGGTTACTATACAATAGAAGTGCGGCCATATACTCAACTAAATTATAACATTTAATAAAAAATACTAATTTCTTCAAAATATGCGTAATCACTTTGTGGCGTCATAATTAAAATGATAATGCTAACAATTAAAATGATAGTCCTGCTATGAATACTAAACATCGGGTTATTCGTAATCAAACCAATTTGTTTTTCCTTTTAAATAAAATATTAAAATAATCTACAAAATATTTAATTCGTTCTGAAAAGCAACTGAATTACGATTAAATAGTGTGAGGCTTTGATTCGACCCGCCGTTTTTTTTCGGAAGAAGGTTCAAATTTGAGCATGATGATAATATTACAGGAAGCGAAGAAATTTTTAATCCTCATTTCAAATTATGTATTAAGAGGAACGGCTGCGTGACCTGTTTCATACAAAACTTAGTTTTGGATTTGAGGTTAAAATACTCGCCTAAACCTAATGATTTTTTTTCTTAAAAAAGTATAGTAAATATCTAGTACAGATTAGAAGTAATTTATTTATTTTTGTTTTACATTATGAAACATTAAAGGAATTGATTTTTCGCGATTTTAGAGGCACCTTTAACAATTATTTGGGGGCTAACGGTGATTTAAAAAAAATGATTTGAAAATATAATGAAATATAATTTTTTTATTTGAAAAATATTAAAATAAGCATTATGATGGACTTTAAATTAAATTAAAACGACCAATTTACGTTAGAACACAAATTTGCCGTATATAATTTAAAATGTCGACCGAAAAAACCTTTTTTTTAATGTTTTGTTTTATATTTTTATTTACGTAATCATATTTACATAGCAAATATGATAATTTAAAAAAAAACGATAAACCCGCAAATAATTTTTTAAGTTGGCTCTAAAATTGTGAAAATTGATTTTTTTATGGCCTATACTTCATAATTTTAAACAAAAATCAATAAAAACACTTCTCATACGTACTATCAATTACTAAACCTTTAATTAAAAATATATATTATTCAGTTTGGATGGGTATTTTGGCCTCAAATCCAAAATTAAGTTATATGAAGCAGGCAGCGCATCCGTTCCTCTTACGTAAAGTACTTAAGTACTTAAGTCTTAAGTACTTACTGTAAAAAAAGTTCATTTACCCCCAATGCAATATTGTAATAGAAAAATATATAATCACAAATCTTTCTCGCGTAGAAGAACATAATTGAAATTGCGGTGCCCCATTACAATAGGAAGCCCTTTAGCAGGTAGGTTCTATAGATAATAAAACAAAGGAAACGGGCCATAAATCATTATCAGTACTAAATTGCACTGTCAACATCGTTCACCCATACTACTGCTGCTCGCATCTACACACAGCGGCGCCCCGCCTTTGTTTCCTAGCTGCACATCAAACGCATCACTCTCATTGCATAGCCTCTTTGATAGCCATTGCAATTTGGTCGTAGCTCGGTGACAGCCGGCAGCTTCCATGCCATATCTCCCTGCGTTTCTATTGTTTATGATAGGTACCTACTTACCCACATAAATTTATTTTCATTTTATCTAATTTAATTATTTTAGCGGATTATAGTTTCGGGTCAGCTGTGACTAATTGTGTAGTGTGTAGTGTGCAGGCCGAATGGCGAATGGCCGATATAGTCACCGATAACCCGCGAGTGGTCGCTCGTCGCCGTCACGGCCTATCAGTACCGCTATCTTCTCGCAACTCGCAACCATATCTCAATCGGCCACCGTGGCGCGACGCTGGCCTTACTGCCAGAATGTTGCTGATAGTAGACTCATGGCTCGCAAACCTTTCGTATTTTGGATCAGCTGTGGCGTTTTTCTCTAAGGAACGTGTTTACAGGGAACTCCCACCCTATTGCAGCAACGAACAAGACAAACGTTGAAAATAATATTGAGTACAACACTTTGAACAGTTTTTTTCCCTCATGATACCAACCAGTGCCTATTTATTTATTCTTAAATTTAAAAAATAAACAAAAAAACATTCGCCACTCATCTCACAAAAAACCTATTAAACACATATACATAATCTCTTTATACTTTTTCTTGATATATTATATTACCATACTATGTCAATACTAGCTTTTTTCCCTTCTGTTTTTTGTATAATGGCACTTATTATGAACTAAACTTGTCAATTTGACTGTCCTAAAACGGGATTTGTTCCTAGTTGGGCAGTCAAAGCTTTCTCAAATGTTTTTTGTTAAATAATGAGTGTTTCAAATAAATAAATATTATTATTATTAGTTTTTAACATTTTTAACTAATTTTAAGTAGCATTATTTTATTTTTATATCAATGAATAAGTTTTCTATAACGCATAGTGTTGCGGTCCCATACAAGCAGTGGCGTGCATTGTTCTATGATCAAAGATGGCCAGTGTACAGTTTTTCAAGTTCGGATATAAATTGTGGATAGAATATTTAAAAAAGCCCATTTTATTATAATTTTTCGTCGATGCGCCGTAAAGCGCCCTTGAGGTGATTTTCCAAGGAAAACGGCTCTATAGAAATAATCCATTTTATTATATCATTTCTTACAAGTTGTTAACAATTTCTTAGAAATTAGTCTTATTAAAAAAAAATCTAGTATTTTTTAAATTCTTTTTATGGTTCGATGTTATTCTTTGGGTAAGCACAACTTTTCAACCTTACAGGGCTAGGAACAAAATAAAGTACCGCAAACAATTAATATTTCTCCAGTTTGGAAGAAAAAAAAACATTTCTCCCTAATAATCACGGTTAATTGTGAATACGATCATTAGACATGATGCATTCTTTATTTGGAAAGTGCAACCTCAAACACAAAGTTTAGAGTATTTGCATCAGTAGTAAATACCTATCTATTTTTTGTGTTTGTTTCAAGTATGGAACCTAACCTAACCTAACCAAGGAATATACATTATTTTGGCACTATAATTTTTGCTGTAACCGTTGTTAAATGCGAGCATAAAATTAAAGAACGTCATTTTTATTGGGACACAGAATTGATTCATTAAATTTATATTATTGTGCCAAAATAATGTACTTGGCTTGGTTAGTAAACTCCACACACAAACGGAAAAATAATAGATGTAGCTTTGCTAAATATTTGGTTGAAGTGGCACTTTCCTAATTACGGGGTGCATCTTGTCTGATGACCTTGTTCATCGTTCCCTGTACTTATTTCTCAGATTTAGTTTTTTGCTACTAGGTGCCACGCGCTAGTCATGCGACCTGCAGGAATGTTGATAAATTGGGCAACTATTTTTTTTGTATGAAATGGGCCTCAAGAGATGTGCTCGCCGGCAGCGAGTTATGTACCACTGATTTAAAGCGTGCGTTTTTGATTTGCCGCCAAAAATTGTATGTTCTTGCAGAGAGCGCGTGCGACGTTACGCCGGCCATTGTTTGTAGGGGCGGTCCCGAGTCCCGGTGACAGCTGTCTTAGCAGCCAGCAGCGTTAACTACGTCATATCCAGATTCGAACCGTTTAGGCATTTGCAATCTTAGATCGTTTTTAAAATCAATACCTATCTTTTAATGCGACGATCGTCACCAGAAAAATAAACTTAAATTTTGCGCACATTTTTGACAACGCGTTGTAAATTATTTTTTTATTTGAATAATTCCTGGTTTCTGATACCTCCCAGTAGGAGCCACAATGTTGTGTTTCGGCCCAATACTATCGCAGTCAAGTGACGTGCATTGCTCTATGACCAAGTGTAGGCTTAAGTGTCTTTTCGGTTGTAGTTGCTTAATATTGAATATATTGATGTCCTATAAAATGACCGTTTGCAAAAATAAATAAAAAGCTTTAAAACGATGACGAATTACTGAAAAAAAAGTCCATTCATGTGTGATGAGTTTTTTATGTCAGATTTTTTCTTAAGGTAGGCGCAGCTTTTCAGTCTTTAACCCCTTGAGTTTTTTTTTTAGATATTTTTCCCAGAAAACAAATAGCCGTAGAGTCTTTTGGGGAGATATTTCTCCCAGCCCGAAACGGACTCATAGAAGTAATGTTATCTCATTTTGTACTAAAGTGATGTACGAGTATATGATTAATGCTGTGGTAGAAAGAGAAAAAAACACGCTTTTCATTGCCATTTAAAAGTTTACCATGCACATTTAAGAAAAATTATATTATCAAAAAGACTCGAGGGGTTAAGAACTTGACGCCGCTGCCGCTAATCTGTATTAATGATAATGTTTGGATGATTTGTATAGCGCCGTTTATGTGAGAAATCACTTCAAGCGTATTAATTAGTAGACATCGATTTATATGCACTAAAATATTCCGAAATATGCATCGAAGATCTGAGGAGTTTTTGCTTTTTTTTTGGTGGGTGGGAGGGGCGTTTAAACAAATTATTCTACTTTATTATTTTTTTATATTTTATTTATAAAACTCTAAATATCTTATCTAAAAACTAGCCGTCAATTTCTTTAAATTATTGGTAATGTGTTTGCAAAAACTTCGTGACATTGACAGTAGCCGAATTTAAATTTAGAATTATTTCAAGTTTGCAATTCGAATCTTCGCGCTCTGATTCGCCGAGGGCAAAAACCATTAGAGTAATGAGATATCTCAAATTTGTTAAAATTTCGATAATGATTGCTTATTAGTTCAATGCAATTTATATCTTTTTATAAGGTAGAGGTGTCAAGGTTGTTGATGTGGATTAGTTGTTTGGTGGTCGATTCGAATAACTGAAAATGCGTACTTTGTGAAAATCCGTGACCAATAAACGCAGTAATTATTTTGTACTGTGGTTGAACTACTCTATAGAAAATACATTCAAATCCCAGGAGATTAATTTGATGACCAAACGGATGTATAAGAATGTCTGTAACGTCTCAGGAAGACGTGGCACGATCAAGTGAACCAATTATATGACCTATGTCAATAGTCGAAATAATACATAATTTCGGAACCCACCGAAAAGAGCTTCAACAATAAAGTAAAAACAATAAAACACCTTGCAACTCGATATTTTAATTACCCAAAACATATTTAATTCCTTAGAACAGGCAATATGTCTAGTTAGGAATTAATATCGACCAGGCAAACATAATCCAACTTCAACTTACGTGTTCCACAATTGATGATATATTACTACGTGAGTATTAAATGAGTAAATGAAAAATAGAATTTAATCATTGTAAAATTGAAAAATAGAATATTAAAATATAAGAAACTAAATCGTTTTAGAAGTGTAATTTTACCGATTTGAAAGAAAACTGACGTTACTAATATACATAAAACCATTTGGCTCCTGGGCCCCAGAAAGGCCAATAAAATTGATTTTCTGTTCAAGAAATAATTTCGATAATTTAAAATCTTTGACCAATTTCACC
Organism: Halesus radiatus; assembly: GCA_022606495.2. Classification (NCBI taxonomy): domain Eukaryota; kingdom Metazoa; phylum Arthropoda; class Insecta; order Trichoptera; family Limnephilidae; genus Halesus; species Halesus radiatus. The sequence goes on along the minus strand of JAHDVE020005348.1, from coordinate 88,148 downwards.
CGAAGTACGAAAAATTGAGCTTTCTTCGGGCACACAAACACGCCCACAACACACTTCTATCGGTTTATCTCTTCAGTGGTAACTAGAGATTTTTTAGCAAAGTAGAGCATGATGTGGAAAGGGAGTCCTCTGTAAATATCGAGCTTGATCTGTCCGACTGCTAGTCGAGCGTCCTATCGACCACTTCACATGGAAGAAGCAAGAAGTGTGTGCCATTACAGACGTGTATTGCGCTGCATCCTCTCTGCCTACCCCTGTAGCTAAATAGCGTGATGGTGATATAGTCATAAAAATACCGAATCAATTTAATACATTTTTCTTTGCAATTTACCAAGTTTAGTAACTGCGATTTATGAGCCATGACCCAACGCTCTCACCACTCTACCGCGGAGCTCGTCGCGACATCAATTCCTCACAACACAAACAGGCGTATCTTATATTTGGCAACTTTCCAGAAGAGCCAAAAAACTGATTTTCTTTCTGAATTCTTTTACATTTTATTGCATCTCTCGCTGATGAGGGGGTGGGGGTGTAATTAATACCCGATTAGCCAAACATGCAATAAAATGTATAAGAATTAGTGGTGGGCGAAGCGGCTCGGTTTAGTGAGCCGGATCACTAAATCAGCTCTCTGTAAAGACAATCCACATGAAAACTGGACGAAAAAAGTATGGTGTAAGAGCGTCTTAAGGACGTCTTTAGGACGGTCAAGGGAGCGAAGGAGTAGGCATGGTGCGGGAGGACGTTAACCGTCGTTCAAACGAGCCGGATCACCGAACCGGTGCACTACAAAGAGCTGATTTAGTGATCCGGCTCACTAAGCCGAGCCGTTTCGCCCACCACTAATAAGAATCTGGCAAAAAAAAACAGTTCTGTTGACTCTCCCGGAAAGTTGCCAAATGTGAGATGCTTATTCATTTAATTTGCAAAAACAGTTATAAAAAATTACGAATAATATACATAGCATAATTATATAACATAATAGTTAGTTCGTGCTTAAAATTATCGTAGGTCATGTGGAAAATATCAACATGACCTACAATACACCATTGGTAAGTAGTTCTGCACCCAAGGGGAAACAGAGGTCTGTGTTGGCGGCCTCGCGTGAAATTATCAGGGACATAAAATCCTATTTCAGCCAAGATGTCAGGTATTGATAATACACCGCTCAATAGTTTATGAGCAATAAGGAGTAATGCTATATCTCTCCTAGAACTTAGGCTGCAAATACCCAGCGTTCCTGAGAGAAATGCTGTTGGACACAGCCGTGGGTAAAAACCGAACTCTCTCTTGTAGAAGAATCGTAAGAATTTCTTTTGGATTTTCTCGACCATTTTAGCACATAGACGGTGTCCTCTGGCCCCCATACCCGAGATCCACTCTCGAGAATGCTACTCACTAAGCTAAAGTAAAGCAGTCTTATAACTGCAAGGTTTGTCAACTTCTTTGAACTGTATGACGAAACCTAACATTTTTGGAGCCTTATAACTGCAAGGTTTGTCAACTCCTTTGAACTGTATGACAAAACCCAACATTTTTGTCGCTGATTTGCAGATCTGTTCGACGTGAACATGAAATGTTAAACTAGCGCCAAACACAGTTCCCATACGCCTGTTTGTGTTGTGGGAGACGTATTAATCAACACCCACTCAACCCACAAAATAAATCATTTTAACCGTATAATTTCAAGTCGAATTTCCAACAAAAAAACGTATTACCCATATGAATGACACCCACGTACCGAATAATTAGAATTTATAATTACATTTTGAAAGCGAATCTTCTGTTTGTCTGTGCTCTACGATAGGCCACATGTTGCTTTTAAGAAGAAAGTGAAATTATTATTATTTTGTTTTTTCAGACTTGGTGCATATGTCAAAACAGGGCTGTATTGAGGTTTGGCACAATCGAAACATTCGATTCCGATTCGAATAACAATTAAATATTTCAATCGTTCGGGTGAAGACATCGATATTGAATTATGTTTCCTAAACAAATATATATTATAAAGATAGCTGCCAATAATATGGGATTCAAAATGGACAATAATATTTACAAATCTTGAATTTCAGATATGATATCGATGAAGATGACATAAATTGTACTGGTCTCATTAGCTAAGTTGATTAAGCGGTTTTCCCGGATAGGCAGAGGTCCTGGGTTCGAGTCCCAGATGCGACTGAAATCTTTTTATTTTCTGTCGTTTTTTTTTCTGTTTTCATGTTTCATTTGGTTTATGTTAATATTATTTTCTACAATGATTAAATATAATACCGGTAAAAAAGTCTTACGAAGCCAATGGTATCTTGCAACTCGAATAATCGTTATTTGGGAAACGCAACGTTTTTGATTCAATATTGCAATCGATTATTTGTACGTTGACAAGGCGGATGTAAGCGTAGTGAGCAAGATCAAGAAAGGGACGCTTAGATGGTTTGGGCATGTAGAGCGAATGAACGAAGAGAGGAGTGTAAGGAGAATATATGACGCGAATGTGAATGGAAGAAGAAGCCGGGGACGTCCAAGGAAGACGTGGCACGATCAAGTGAATCAAATACTTGAGTCGGGCAATGTCAGAAGTCGGAATAACAGAATAGAATGTATGAGACGTTGTATGAAAATGAATGAAGCAAGAAGTGTATGCTAAGATCGAGTTGTTTGGCGGTCCGTTCTCTGCCTACCCCTGCGGGGAAACGGCGTGATGGTTAGTTAGTTAGTTAGACATTTTCGAATGAATTTTTATGGGTTTTGTAACAAATATCAATCATGTTCAATCGGTGAAAAATTCATTGGTTTTGTTATTAGCTCATAAAAATTTATACAAACAAAGGCACGATATTCCATACTTTTAGCGTTCTCAAAATTCGTTCAGTGAGAGAAATTATGTAGTTCAAAATTATATTTCAAAAGATTAATAACCCTATATTTAATACAAATAGACTAGAGCACACTTACAATACTCGTCTCAATTTTAATGATGGATTAATGGTTCCTAAGCATAAAAACAAATATGGACAAATAACGTTAGATTACATTATTCCTAACTGTTTAAATATGATCCCTGCTAAAATTAAAAATTGTATTAAAATAAAACGGTTAAAAATATATTGAAGACATGGCTAGCTGAAAGAAAATGTTTGTATTAGATAATTTGGAAACATTATTTTATGTACGATTTATTGTTGTTATTTATGATTTATTTATTTTTTGTAGAAGTAAATAAAATTATTTTTACCAAGATTATATTTATGTTTTAAAGATTTTAGTTTGTTACATATGTTTTTTTTTAAATTTTATATTGCCCTTAACTGTAAATTTAATTTATTATATGGGTTTGAATGACGAACATCCGTTATTCAGATTACTAAAAAGTAGTTTATCGGGACTTTTTTATTTTTATATTTTATAAAATTTATTAAAAAAACAAAGTAATAAGAGTAACAAATAAACGATATGTTTCCAATGAATATTTATTAACGAACAATTTAAGTGTCAGAAATTTTTGATTATTGAAATTAGATCTGCAGATGCGCCCGGGGCCTATATATGGATGCATATTTCGGCAGTACCATGAGCGTCGTACAATGCTTAATCTAATGCACAGATGGCACTAAAACGTTGATTTTGTTTGAACATCGTTGCACTGAATCTCCAGTTCATGAATATCGCACCTGTCCATAATACTGAAAAATTATTTTTTGTTCATACGGAGACAGACTCTAGAGCTCCCGTAAGCTTTTTAGGTCATTATCCCATTGTGCTATCTACCATGTTTCACCTTATTCCTTCGATAGTGGTCCAATCCGGTGGCGGATCGTAGCCTATCTCATTGAGAATTCAATCGGAGTTTAAAAAAGGGAGAAAAAATTCCCTCTTCTATAAATCCTGTATTGGTCTTACATATTTTTCATAATTATTATATAATTGTTCCCTAGATCTAAAGGAATTTAATAATATCACCACACCAGAGATTAGCGACCTAGCAACAAGATATATTTTCATAATTATTATATAATTGTTCCCTAGATCTAAAGGAATTTAATAATATCAACACACCAGATATTAGCGACCTAGCAACAAGATTTATTTTCATAATTATTATATAATTGTTCCCTAGATCTAAAGGAATTTAATAATATCACCACACCAGAGATTAGCGACCTAGCAACAAGATATATTTTCATAATTATTATATAATTGTTCCCTAGATCTAAAGGAATTTAATAATATCAACACACCAGATATTAGCGACCTAGCAACAAGATATATTTTCATAATTATTATATAATTGTTCCCTAGATCTAAAGGAATTTAATAATATCACCACACCAGAGATTAGCGACCTAGCAACAAGATATATTTTCATAATTATTATATAATTGTTCCCTAGATCTAAAGGAATTTAATAATATCAACACACCAGATATTAGCGACCTAGCAACAAGATATATTTTCATAATTATTATATAATTGTTCCCTAGATCTAAAGGAATTTAATAACATCACCACACCAGAGATTAGCGACCTAGCAACAAGATATATTTTGAATATTCATCAAAGCCTCTGTGGCAAATGAATATAATATCGAAGGTTATAAAAGAATGTTTTAAATACAAAAATCACAATTTACGCAAGAAACTGTAATAAAATTTCAAAAATTAATATAAAAGTGTAATTAACCCAATTTAATAACAACTTAAAACGTGATAATCACAGGAAAAAATCCATTGATTCTTGCAAAATACCATTCCGTATAAATTTGGTATTAACAAATCCCATAGTCGCTGCGCACCCGGGCTGCTAACAGATTCCTAAGATTTGCACGCTTCAACAGTTTTCCGCTGAGTACGTTTTTTTATGAACTATTTCTTAGAATAGAAAGTTACAATAGTGCTGAATTAATATAGCACGTATGGGATTCATTTCCGACTCGTTCTCGGGCAGTCTGAAGGCGGGTGGATTTTTTAGCACGGAATTTGAATAGCGCTTTGCATAAAGCGTGGTAAAATTATAATATAAGCTTGTCTTATTATCGTGTCTTTTTTATGGGAAACAAACGCTTAGAGAAAACTGCCACTGGTCCGATCCCACTGGGTATTTGTCTATGTATCAAGTTCCATAACATGATATTCAACTTTTCAGTTAACATAATTTTGATGCATGCATTTATTTCACCTTTCCGCATAATTATTTCTCGTGATAATAATAAAAAATAAAAAAGTTTGAATGTCAAAATTGTATTAGAATATGATGTTGAATCATCGCCTTTCGGAAAGTTCCACTAATTTCTGAACACCGTTTGGTTTAAGTCAAAAATATGCTTCGGGGCTTGGTGTTTTTTTAAACTTAGTTTAGTTTTCCTATAAGCATCTTGGTGTTGTAATTTAAAACCTTTTAAACGATCACACCCCCCTCAATTTTTGTTTACTTTTAAATGTCAGACTGTAAATACGTAATAAATATTTCTTGATTTAAACAGTTAATTTTGAAGCAATCCCAAGCGGCCCTGTCTGATTCAGTCTCGTGTCGAGAGGAATGCGTGCCGCCGTGGTCAGAAGTCCGTGAAAAACGCTTTTACTAGTTATCCATACATTACCACCTCCCCATTGCAAATTTCTTCTCAGTTTCTACGTTACTAGAGTGGGTTTTTAATCTTTGCGTAAGATAAGAATATAAACACGCATCTGTATGAGATCTCTAATTAACTAACTAACTCACCATCATGCCGTCTTCCCGCAGGGGTAGGCAGATAGGACGGACTGCCAAACAGCTCGGTCTTGGCACGCACTGCTTTCTTCATTCACATGCATACATCGTCTCATACATACTCTTCTGTTATTCTGACTTCACATGGTCCGACTCGAGTATTTGGTTCACTTGATCGTGCCATGTCTTTCTCGGGCGTCATATATTCTCCTCACATTTCTTTCTTAGTTCATTCGCTCTACATGCCCATCCTTTCTTTTTTTTACTTTCTTTACTTTCATCCTTCCTCTGAAACAAGTAGGTTATTACGGAAATAGGCTCAGCCCACTACGGATGTATTAGTTCGCGGGCGCTCGGTGTTCCAAAGGTCAATCATAATTTCATATTTTACATCATTTTCGGTTCTAGGAAACACTATAACCGAAAACGTTTATGAGCTATTGAAAAACCTCGTATGATCCCCATTATAGTTAGGATTTGGCACTATAGAGATACACCGATAGAAGTGTGTTGTGGGCGTGTCCGTGTGCCCGAACTAATGTTTATTTTTCCTTGTGGAAATCGGTCAAAGTTTTTGACTTATCGAAATTCTTTCTTGAGCAGATAATTAATTTCATTGACACGTCTGGGGCCTAGGAGTCGAAAGGTCTTATGTAAATTGGCGACATCTATTTTCTTTCAAATCGGTGTAGATTGTAGATCATTCTAGAGATTATCGTCTGGTCTATTGCTATTTTACTAAAATGAGCATCATACATGAAATTTAAAAAAAATAAATTTCAAACTCGTTTTTTATTTGTTTCCAGGACGTTCAGACTTTGTGGGCGGCATCGACAATGAGGCCCTCGACTTCAGCCAGCTGGAGGCCTTCATCAACAGCGAGGCCGGGGGCGGCGGGCCGGCGGCGGGCTACTTCGCGGCCACCCTGGGGCAGGCTGATCAGCAGCAGCAAAGGTCGACGCCAGGGTAACTGCCAGCTTTTAATAAATAAAATAATTTTGTTTTTAAAATAACATACCTAACCTAACCTTTTTTCTAAAAAAAAGAAAGATAAACATTCCCGGGTTACGAATAACCTGACAATATTCGAAAATCTACTACCATCACACTAAGCGGAAAATATTGCTTGTGTCGCGGTGGAGGACTTAACCCGGCTGAGGAATTGAGTTCATGATGCATTGGTGGTAACCCGACGCCCTTCCAACTCAGCCACTGACTGGTCTACTATCATGTTCTGTTTTATTTATCTGGTTACATTTTTTTATTTTTTATTGTATGAAATTTTCTCCCGATTAACATGAGTGCCTGAACAATGATTTTATTATATTTGTATAAACAACTTTTATAGAATTACTAGTTTTACAAGCCAGTTTCTCCCAAAATATCAACACACTTTACAAAACCTTTCTTTAAAAAAAAAACTCTAACAGTGAGCCCTGGGGTCATGAATTTTGCACAGCTTTTCCTGTCTAGAATTTCCGAGTCAAACCTTTTTTGCTGCCAACATTTGGACAAAAAAACTTTTTATATTATGGTACTAAACTCTACAACAAAATCTCACTATCCTTTAAAAATCACAACAACCATAATAAATTTAAAAATCAAATAAAATACTGGATACGACGTTACATAGCTAGATCTGAAATAGAAAATATATTAACACCAAATACAGACTAACACCGAAACCACTCAACTGCATTTAAAACACCTCACCTTACAATTATTTTATTTTTTTCATCAAGCACATCAATTTGATAAATGTAATTTCATATTTTGTAAATGAAATCCTCAGTACCTGGTGAGGATATAATTATTTTTTATTTTGTTATTAAAAAAGAAGATAATAAAACATTATAATTATTATTTTCTTTTTTAATCACCATTTCGAGCTCATTAAGAGATATGGGAGCTTAGAAATAACCAATTAACTGTAAAAAGTGAGCCTAATCGCCATGCTGTTCCAAATTATTCAATTGTGCCATTTAATAAAAAAGTAAAATGTTCTATCATGACCATAATAAATGTTTTTTTCATTACAGCCACCACCTACCAGAAAGTCCGCCTGACTCCGGGTCAGAGCACCCCTACAGTCCCCCAGACACCCAAAACTCCCAATCTGCCTCCTCAATTGACCTCCAAGGTCAACAAATCCACCACCAAATGATGGTGGTCAACTCGGTCATACCGACCGTCGTGGACCCGAGACATTCCACCACAACACACAGCATCCCTATATCCCCATCCCACAACAACGGATTGTTGAATCAAGGACAACAGATTTATACAGAATTAAAAAATCATAATCACGCTAACATGATGCATGGAAATTTACTTAGCGACGGGACAACTACTTATTTGGAACAGACAGGGATTTTAGACGGAAGAAATCTACTGATATACGATTCGATTGTCGGTCGTCAAGATCTTGTACATCCAGATTTGGGTCGTCAAGACTTAGGTCATCCAGATTTGGGTCATCCAGACTTGGGTCGTCAGGATTTGGGGCAGATTCGGGTCGATCTCGGGTCGCAGTTGGACGGGTCGTCAGTTGCTGGGATGGTATCGCCTCCAGGAATCTTGGGACATCAATTGACGGTGAACAATGGAGGAAACCAGTTGATCAGAGAAGAATGTATCGGGGTTTACACGAGTTTGCAAAACACTCCGGCAGCTAAGAAAAGGAAATTGTCACAGGAGATGGTACCTCTTGTTAAATGTGAACCAGGTAATCATCAATTAAATAACAACTTACTTTGTATGCACCAGATTATTTTAGTTTATAGTCATATAGTCATCCGGTTTCGGATACAACTATGTCTTCTTCAGGGCAGACATGATCATCATCATCAAGACTACAATTTTCCTTGAGTCTCAGTAACTTTATCGAATCACTTCTACTACTGCCATTCTCCTTCCTGCCTATCTCCTTCCAGTTCCTTATACCTATCTGTGTTGTTTTCCCCACCATTCAGCCACCATGTTTAACCTTCTAACACTCCTCCATCCTACAGGCTTTTTACTAAGAAGCGCCTTTGATTTTCAGCTATATCCCATCTTTGCTACATGCCCTGCCGAACGGCGATATATTTGTATTGTAAATCTTGTTATTGACGGCTTTTCAGATTTTTAATTCATAACACTCCTTTTAATTTTTTTTTAAATAGTAAGTCAAATTTACTAATGTTATTATTATGTTTGGCAAGTATTATAGCGTTTGATTTTTGTGAAAGCTGTTTCGGCGTTCAAAGTCATTTTCAATCTGTTGTTAGGCCACATTGGAATGACTTACCTATATGATTTGTTTTATCCCTACCCAATTTATTTTTATGGTGTCTGAAATGATTTATTAATATTTTCAATAAAATCCAATTTATATTTGTGATAATTAAAATTCTTTAATTCTGTAAGGTACTTACATTTGAAATATGTTTTTCGATGGTAGGTTTTTCTTAATTAATGGCTTTGAACACCTAAACAACCGTCGCAATAATAAAAACTAAAATTCTTGCGGAACTTAAAAATTACATTATTAAATTTAATTTACTTTAAATTAAAAACACATAAAAATAAACTTCAGACAGTTGATTATAGCTTTTGGATGTATATTGTTCGCCAGTGTCAATTTTCTTGTACCACTGCAAAGATAAAATAAGGATTTCCCTCTCAAAAATACCAGTACTCAGCACTGTACCGTAGTTCAACATAATATGTGTACGTAATAATGATAATAATAATAAATGTTTATTCCGGTACGTGGGGAGGTTAGTGCAGTCCCACACATTCCATACAAAATATACATGCAATAGTTATAAAAAATATACAAAATATGTACAAATGTTTAAAAAATAAAATAATAATAAGATAGTAGGTGAATGATAACATCACAATTAAAACAAAAATTAAAACAAATAATTACATGAAAATAAAGCCTTTAAGGTGCTTCGAAATTTAAATTATAATATCTTTCTCCAGTATGCGTCGATGCTGGAGGCTGGACTGAGGCGGGTCTCCATGATGAGAATATTCCTGAGCTGTTTATTCTTTCCCTCATTCCAGCCTCCCTGAATCCTATAAACCGGAAACTCTCCCCTCCGTAAACATACTGGAAGCGCTGCAGTATCTGTGGAAGCCAAACATTATGCGGAAGGCATTATTGTACTGTACATGAAGTCTTTCCATACTACTCTTTTTATACCCAGAGTTCGCACGTGTACAACATTGCGCAGAAGGCAAGGAAGAGAGTCCTTTTCACAGCGGTACTACAAAGGCGAAATCTTCTACTGAGCATGTTCGATTTTTCGCTGAGAGCTCATCTTTGCCTATCAATATGATCCATCAGATTACTGGTGATTATGTGTCCTAGGTATTTAGTTCCTTCAGTCACCTTCGGGATCACATTATGAGTATATGTAGGTTGTAAGACGTTAATTGCAGATTGAGTTTGCACTATCCACCCGGTCCTGCTGGATTAAAAACTTAAATAAAATTAATTATAATAATTCAAAGGTATCTCTTGTGCAAAAGATAAAGAAACAAGTTGTTCTCAGGAATCAAGATTACTATCAAGCTGTGTTAATTTACTTTAATAATTGGTTTGATTGTTTTAAAATTTCCTTTGCCTTTTTGACGATATATATAATTATTCTTTCCATCTTACTTATTAGATTCTTATGTGTCGATTCCGTGACTGGTAAGCTGGCCTTGATCCTAGTTTATGGCCGTTTTAACCATACCTAGGCCATAGAGATAAGTCTAGTTTTCCCCTATTCCGATCTTACACACCGTGTAACAATTACATAAATAAGGGGATTTATCCCCTTATTTATAATCGCGGTCTAACTTTATTACCATAATTTCAATTATATTCATTGATTTTCCTGTAATTAATGTTTTCCCGGTATTTATGTACAATGATTTCAAAGTAAATGTGTGCATTTTACCTCTTTTTCTTGTTGCTATACATGTTCTATCAGAGGAAATGCAATACCTATAGTTCTAATCAATTAAATCACGCTCCAACTGCACCATTCTCAAAGGTCTTTAGTCGGGGTGGTCTTTTGTCTATCGACACTTTGTTTTCCTTCAATGAATTGCTAAAATATTAGATTTTCTTACATTTTACAGCCACCATGACTTCTTCATGCAATGTGGTACTTTAATTTTTTTTTTACTCTTTCTCTATCCATAATCTTAAAGACTTACAGACAATAACAAAGTACCTTATACTTACTTGCTTCCAATTTCCAATGTTTATGCAGCTCTTCTAGAGTTTTAGCCTCTTGATGTTCACAGAACGCCCATGTAAACCACCTGGTAATTTTGATTCATAAATCTTGATGAAAGAAATTATTTTTTTTAGAGTCTACATTGCTTAGTGGTCTACTCATTTGACTTTGAGTCATTGTAGATTGTGATTTTGATCCCGCTCAGTGCAAAAATATCTTTGATGCGCCGGTAATATCTAAAAAATCGTTGAAGAGATAATTAAACAACTGTAGGTACATAATATATCTCTTTTTAAATAATTTTTTTAACAATAAAAAGAAAAATAAATTAGTATACATGGAGCATGTAAAAGAAATTACTGAATATTGTCGCAATTTTTTCTCCAATTTACTCCACAAAAAATAATATTTTCGACACAATAGCATACATTACACATACGCTTAGGACTCAAGATCTCTGAGAAATCTATTCCTTCCCGCGGAGATCAGTCGATCAACAGATCGGCCAATGCGCCGAAGTGTGGTGACTTTTTACCCAAAATAATGCCGATCTGACGTATCGGCGCGCAGATTGGCGGGCACTTTGGAGCAAAGATCGAGAAACACAGCCGGAAATGTACGTGTGGGAGTGGGGCTAATGTCACTTACAGATATTGCCAACACAACGACAATATTATATTAATTGCATTTTTCCACTTGTAAATTTTACATAGTATTGGGATGTTAATTGTAAAGTTTAATAAGTCGTACAAAAACAATTTATAGCTAAATAAATAAATTACGTATTAGACAACCTATTCGATTTATATAAGCTTCTTATTTCATCATCATCATCAGCCCATAACTTAAAAAAAAGATTGTCTTTTATCATCTTAATTTTCACCAGTGACAGAGGAGCTGGCCCCCCGCAGCCACCAGCCCGCACCACACGTGCTGGTCACTCTCGGTGGAGCCCTACCCTCGGGAGAAAGCCACTCTGCAGACCCTGGCGGCGACCCGGCATACCAGTGCATTCGGTTTCAGCCGTTTCAGCAAACCAGCTGGCATACGCTGTGCGATCAAACTTTTAAACATCTGTAAGAACTGAATTTAGATTTTCCTGCTTATATTTTTCTTAGTATTTGTGACTTGATTTTGAACACAGAACAGTATATCTGTGGTTGGTATTTTTTAAGCTGAACACCGGTCGCTTAGTTTACTGAAAATTTTCTTTATTAAAGATCTACAAGACATCATCTAGCTTTTATTTATATGTTAATAACAAGAGAATTTAATAATAAATGTAATTATAATAAATCATTTTGTTAAAAGTATGTATGTGCATAAGTAAAGTATTGTGTGTAAGTGCTGAAAACGAGGATAAAACATCATCCACGCATGATATGTGCATTACTCCCGGCAGAACGCCAGCTACTACTAACTATATTTCTTTATCTTGAAAATAATAAAAATGTAGACGTGACACTCTAAACACATAGAAAGGAAACTTTAAACAGCTCTAATAAGAAGATACCATTTGCACATCCGACATGGTTCGTTGGGACCGTCGATTTTATACTGTATGACGGTTGTACCTATTTGACCCAAAGTGTCAACTGCATTCTTCCCCGAATAATTTATAGCTTATCAGAAGATGTTACCAAAAAATAAAAGAACAATTTAAAAAAAAATTATTATTATAAAAATTAGGCAAGATATGGATAACGAGATCCCGTGAAGCCAATCGATACGGCTTGTCAACAGGTGCCTATATATTATTATTTACGTATGTTTTTGTACATTTTAATTTTTGTCTTAAGAGGAACGGCTGCGCGGCCTGTTTCATAAAAAACTTAATTTTGGATTTGAGGCCAAAATACTCACCTAAACCTAATGTTCTTTGTTTTTCATCAAAAAATGTAATAAATATCTAGTACGCATTAGAAGTAATTTTTTATTTTTGTTTTACATTACGAAATATATAAAATACCGGTAGAACAATGACAGCATTCCCACCTGATGTCACTGCTCCAAAGATTGCAATCCGTTTGTTAAGGTAGCTGAATCTATCAAACGGACCGCCCGTTTCTGCACGGAGTGAAGGGTTTATTTTTCAGATATTTTTGGGCTCCCGACCAGAGATGCCTGCCAAATTCTATAGTGGGGCACACTTGCGATTTGTACAAAGTCAGCATTTATGTGCAATATACCCAGCTTCTGAAAGGCTAACTCTACTCTGGCTTCGATGAAGCCCCCATACCTGAGCTTGTCACTTAAGGTTACACCAAGCATATCAATGGAGGGCTTGTTGGGAAGATTGCTTCCATTAAAGGAGAGTAGATTGTCAATGCTAATTGGGTTTTGTAATGTAAATAGTAAATATTCAATTAAATAACGCAGTTTTGTCAGAAGACGGCCTCCATGGTCGAGGGGTAAGGCTCTCGACTACGTATCTGAAGGTCGCGGGTTCAAATCCCGGCGTGTGCAAGTAAATTTTATTTAATTAATTTGTGTTGTTTCACAATTAATTAATTTAAAAATAATACATAGTATATTTGCGCACGTTCCAGAGTGGAAGATACTCTCAGTATCGCCCTGGTGAAAGACCACCATTCAGAATTGAAATGGCTTTTAGCCGTGTTTGGTGACCAGATCTGAATAGCCAGGTATTTCCCCACCTCCCTCTTCCCTTTCTCCTTCCCCTCTCCAATATCTTCAGCCTCACAACATTCCCCAATTGGGGATGCTATAGTCTCACTGACTCCAGACGGTTGGGAGCAGTTGGGACTCTTGTGGGGTATTCATTTAAAAAAAAAAAAAGAATTTTAATGATTCAAGAGTTAAAAACTTTCGATTATTTGAGGTTAAGATTCCTTTGGCACATCCTTGCTATGGACATTAGAAATATGTATTAACTTTATTTATATTAACTACCAACTGTCCACAGCCCCCCACCCCATTACCGAGTAGACGCAGACAAAGGCTTCAACTTCTCTAACTCTGACGAGGCATTTGTTTGCCAAAAGAAGAATCACTTTCAGGTGACATGCCACGCGCAGCTACGAGGCGATGCGCACTTCGTCAAGACACAAGATGGCTTCAAGAAGATCACAAGTTTCCATCTGCATTTTTATGGAGTTAAGGTATGTGAATAATTATTAATTTATTGTTAAATGAAACAATAAAACTTTGTTTTAACCACTTTTTATTGTATACGCCGACTGGTTTCAGAACAACCGTTCCTTCATCAGGGCAAAATATATACTTTTTTATTTTTCTATTTAAAGAAAGACAAATATTCCCTGGTTACGAATAACCTGATGATATTTGAAAATCTACTACCATCACAGTAAGCAGAAGATGTATTCTGAATTCATTTGTGACGTCGTAGTCACTATGTCTCCGGTCCGCTCGATATAGAGTCTATCTGAAAGAATTAATTAAATTAATAATTCACAAGACTAGGGGAATCAAACTGAATCGTTTCACTACTGCAAATAATAATAAAAAAAAAAAATTTTTTATTATTACTATTATTATTTTTTTATTTTTTTTAATGAATCTGCCCTTGTCTAATTGGCACTATTGATGAATTTGTCTTTCTTTTAAAATTTTCGATCATAATATCACGTGATGATTACATACAACTAGGTACACATATTATGTGTTTGTGGCATACATAGGCGAAGGAAATAAAGTTATAGTTTTTGTTTGTAACTCGAAAACTCTACTTGTAGCAATTACCCCCCCCCCCCCCGATATAATATACTAAATCTTCATTTTTATTTGGAAAATTGTAACTTACATATTGAAAGCATGTTTTTTTTGTTTTCTAGGTAGAGGCGCCAAATCAAACAATCAAAGTAGAACAGAGCCAGTCCGATAGATCGAAGAAGCCCTTTCATCCTGTATTGTAAGTGTCATATCTGTCATGCTTCTTTGTTCATGACGAATCTTTTGTTCTTCCTTGTTCAACATTATCATTCATGCTATTCATTTCTCAGAATAATGTGTAATATTGTATTGATTGCTCCGAATTGTTAATACAATTTTATGTTTTTATTACACATACATATATATATATGAACATTTGTTATCGGT
Source organism: Halesus radiatus (assembly GCA_022606495.2). Classification (NCBI taxonomy): domain Eukaryota; kingdom Metazoa; phylum Arthropoda; class Insecta; order Trichoptera; family Limnephilidae; genus Halesus; species Halesus radiatus. The sequence goes on along the minus strand of JAHDVE020005348.1, from coordinate 73,137 downwards.
TGACTTGGATTGTCCATCTCACTAGGTGTGAAACGCCTGTGTTGAGATGGCAATTTACAGGGGTGATTGTTCAGATAGGATATTTAGATGACAAATAGATTAATAGATCACAATTTAATTAATTTTTTCAAAAGTATACAATTTTAAAGCCATAAAAGAATTTAGAAGCTGACAGGTTTATTGGAGGTGATCAATGATCTTACTTTTAAAGGAACTTTTGTTTTGCGTATTTCTGATGTCACTAGGTAGGGAATTGAATAGCTTAATAGCATTGTATTTAAAACTTCTTTGTCCATAAGAGGTTTTACATACTGGAATATTATTTTTTTTAAATGTGATTGCCTTTGGGCTCTAGTGCTTGTTCTTTCTTCAAACATTTGGATATTTTAAAACTGATGCAGCAGCATATTTTTTCGATGTTTTTTTCAAGTTAGGAACATTTAGTTTCCTAAAAATACATGTGGACAATGATAATGTCTGATACGATTTAGATTTCACAGCTCTTTTTAGCATTGATATGGAGATGGTTTGCATACTTCCATTGAGCACTAGGCCATATGCCAATTGCACTATTATATGTTTGCACGGACAGCACAACACTCAACCGTGTCACGACCCAATGGTTAATTAAATTATTTTTTATGATAATATGCATTTGCTTTTTAGACGCATAATTTATCAGAATGAATGTGATGTTAGAGCTCCTTGACTGATGCCTCGAGTTGCTTTCTGCCCAGGGTGGAGCTGCAGAACGGTCAGGTGACCAAGGTGACTGTGGGCCGGCTACACTTCAGCGAGACCACCTGCAACAACATGCGCAAGAAGGGCAAGCCCAACCCCGACCAGCGCCACTTCCAGCTGGTGGTGGGGCTGCACGCGCACACCCACGACCACCACTACCCCGTGGCCAGCCAGGCCAGCGAGAGGATCATTGTGCGGGTAAGTCAGTAGACCCTGCACTTCCTTACTTCCCTTCAACATAAGCCGCCAACTTCTTCCTCATCACTAAGGATCGTGACCTTCACTCCAATTGTCCTGATGATCCATTTTCCTCCACTCCTCACAGTTCTGCGCTGCGTGGAGAGCTGCAGATTCTGACGTTCCGGACTCCTGTGATGCTGGATCATTCTAATTAATCAGTGATCTTCCTCTACTTATCCTGCCTCCCACTTTGCTACTGATCAAATCAAATGTGTAAAATCAAAATCTGACAAGCGGTGCGTACAATCTCACACTTCCTGATTACCAGCAGCTGACATCCTAATTGGATGTGAAAAAATCCTTAAATTTGCTTAAAGATACTCAATGGAAGACACCTCCCTTGCCTATTTATTTCCATCGGAGAAATTCAAACCGGCTATGTTTTTAACAGATGTACTCTGTAGCTTGCAAAAATAGTTAATATTTCGTTGCCCACAATACATCTCATATTTAACAACTTTCCAGGAGAGCCAAAACTGATTTTTTTCACATTTTATTACATGTTTCGTTTCACTAACACTTTTTTTTACCGCATTATCGAAACATGTAAACAAATTTTGTTGATTTTTAGGCATCAAATCCCGGCCAGTTTGAATCGGATGTGGACCTTTGTTGGCAGCGGGGAGTGACTCCAGACAGCATATTCCACGCCGGAAGAGTTGGAGTCAATACTGATAGGCCCGATGAAACTTGTGTCATACACGGTGAGATAAATTTTTTTTAACCATTTTGATGCAAAAATCATTGATTGCATTATTTATTTCTTTAATTCTCCCTGTATATGCCTCTGTGGATCAAACCTTGCTACAATATACTCTTCCTTTTGATTGTCAAATTTCTTTACTCAAGATTCACATTTGCATGGAAAAATCGCTATTGGATGCGATTTTATTATCAAAATTTCTGTTGTATTTAATTTCAGGCAATCTGAAGATAACAGGCCACATAGTGCAGCCAAGTGATGCCAGAGCCAAGCAAGATATTCAAGAATGTGATACCGCACAGCAGTTGAGAAATGTACAAAACATACGTGTTGTGAGGTAACAGTACTTAGCAAACTAATTATAAGAATAATTAACTCTTCCCTTTCTAATGTCATTCCTTGAATTATTCTGGCTCTCTCTTAAGAACAGCTCTTCTTCTGACGGTCTCCTGCTGTTTCCTTCCATTTGCTTAGCCTAAACATGTGGTATTGGAGTCTACTATCATACTGCAGGCTTATTATAAGAAGTCCCTTTAGTGCTTCTTCATCTTCGATCCTATTTATATATTATGACACACCCAGCAGAGCCATCCATGTTATATAAAACTTCTTATCAAAGGCTATTCAAATAATTGACGATATGACTCCTAATTGTGCCTTGTTCGGAATACAGAGTAGCCGCAGACTACAGACTTTTGTTCGGTCGACTATTTAATCGGTTGCTTAATCAGTTATGAAGTGCTATGCGAGTGCGCAGACTCGCCGACTGATCAATTAGCGATGCTCTCAGTTTACTCCGAGTTTCGGTGCAAGGCGGTGAAATAAAAACAAGGTCCACACAAAGAATTGACCTGATTAATGAACCTAGAACCAGTTATAAAAGATTTCTTTATCAATGAAGAAATAATATTAACAAATATCTGACATGTCCTGTTAATGGGCCCATAACATGGGATTCATTCATTGATTCAAATATATATTTAAATTCACCTTACACGTGTTCTGGAGCTTTTCAAGCCTAATTTAGTCCCACAATGCAACTGGGATTTATGCAATTAATATTTGGCCCAATGATGCATTCAGAATAATGTTGGTTGTTCCTTTAGTATCCCGTGCATTCCTGTGTAGAAATAAGAATAATTACCCCTATTAATCCAAATGCAGCTTATCGACTAGCAAACTTTAAAACTTCCCCTTAAAAAACTTAAATCGGCCGACTATTGGACAGTCTGATCACCCACCACCATTCAAACAGTTTCATTTGCTTAGTGTGTGAGGAAACAGCCCGATCCGACTAACCATCGGCTGATCGCTTAGTCTGTAGTCTGCATCTACTCTTAAGAGGAACGGCGGCGCGGCCTGCTTCATACAAAACTTAATTTTGGATTTGAGGCCAAAATACTCACCTAGACTTAATGATTTTTTTTTAATCAAAAAGTATAATAAATATCTAGTATGGATTAGAAGTAATTTATTAATTTTTGTTTTAAATTATGAATGTGTGATAAAACCATGTATGATCGTGTGAAAAATGTTAAGATTCGTAAAGAATGCAAGGCTGATTGATGTAAGCGTAGTGAGCAAGATTAAGAAAGAGACGCTTAGATATAAATAATAAAAAAATCATCCGTACTAGATATTTACTAAATCGTTAATTTAAAATAGATATCATTCAGTTTGGATGGGTATTTTGGCCTCAATACCAAAATTAAGTTATTTATGAAACAGGCCGCGCAGCTGTTACCCTTAACATGCATTATGTCAAAACGTGCCACATGATGAGATAGATCACGTTGAATAGATCAGCATTGTAAAGGTTAAAGTCTTCCTCACATATTATCTTTTCTCTTATGACAGATGTAGAGGCATTTTTATAAGTTTATCTTGCTTAACAATCTCAACACCCAACCGGGCAGAACCCATAAGAAAAATTCATATTTCTATTAATGTCTAAAAATTCTAAATTTTCTTTTGGCCGACAGATACAGCTATAACCCTGAATTTGCCATCCACTCGGGGCTGGCCACTGAATCTGACAAGACGGTGCACTCTGACACGGGGGTCATAGCCCAGGAAGTGCGGCAGGTCCTGCCCGAAGCCGTCAGAGAGGCGGGGGACGTGGTGCTGCCCAATGGAGAAATCATACACAAGCTGCTCGTCGTCAATAAGGTGGGTCTCACATATCAGTACATAATTTATTTTTTTTTGTGTATAACATACTGCATCCATTTACTATACACATGAATAGTAACAAAAATATATTTCAACATAACAGTTATCAGAATGACATAAATTAAGAGACATATTTGCACATCTCTTGAAACCTTCAAGGTTTATATTGAAGATATCAAGAGAGATGTTATTTAGCATCACCATACCCCGTGTCATGCTGTACTGAGTCAACACGTCTGTTCTGCTATGTGTCATGCATAGCAGATTATGGTGCCGCCCCTATAAGTTGGTGCAAAAAACTTATGGCACTCCAGGAGGTATGGACTTTCTATCAAATTATGTATATTTTTGTACGGTGTTAGTGCAAGGGCCCCACTCCTATTAGTATGAAACCGAGCGCTAACGTCGTTCACCCATACTACTGCAAATGGCATTTACCCACAGTGGCATCCTGCCTTTGTTTCTACCTACGTACCAAATGCATAACTGTCATTGGCCCCACCGAGTTGATAGTCCATGCAGTTTGGTCGTAGCTCGGCGACACTCGGCTCGGTTCCCTGCCATATCTCCCTTTGTTTCTATTATGTATGGTCCTAAATCAGGGACGACACAATCCTAGAATACCTGGAATCAGGGAGTTTCGAAATGTTGGTTTAGGTTAACATCAGATTTTTTTTTAATTTTCAGGGATATCAAAAAATTCTTACTTTGGTAAATCTCTGAAGATGAAGAACGATAATTCGTTATTGTATAACAATAAATTATGTATCGTCAATTGAATTTCCATGTTTCATTATTTATATTATTTATTAACTTTGCTATCTGGTTTCGCCCTGTTTATTTTTTGACTTCCATATTTTGTAGTTCATTTTAACACTCGTTTTTAGATTCTTTTTCTTTGTATTGTACAATTAAATAATATCGAACAGACAATATGATGTATGTCCTTATTTGTTGACAGTCAAATGATTATTTGGAAAGCTCCACAACTATAACAATGAAATTTGCTAATTTCATTACTTCAGATCTCACCATTTCAGAGTTCATGTACATTTTTGTTATTATATCCTAAAAAAAATTTGTTTCAGGAGAGGATATTCATGGAGAATGTAGGAGCCGTGAAGGAGCTCTGCAAGGTCACTGGTCACCTGGAGACCCGGATCGACCAGCTGGAGAGGATCAACCGGAGGCTGTGTAAGATCAGCTCCTTGCAGCGGAGGGACAGCACCAGCACAAGTGAGATAATCAAACCATCCGTCATCTAATTACACCCCTCTGTATGGTCTATGTGATAACTTGTCTAGGCCATATCGCCCTTATGAACTGTCAAACAATAGTAGGAAGGTATAGAACAGGACATGGGAAGGAAATTGGTTATTAAGATCTATCCAGACATTGTCCATCATCTACTCTTTTCATGAAGACTAGGAGAAGAAGATCTGTAACTTGGTTGTTTTCTTTTATATAAATGCGCTATAATGATTTTGACAATTTTTTTCACCGTGTTCGTGATGTTTATAGATTAAAAAGTGTGTACGGCACTCTAACTGAATTCATTCATCATTAATGTGACAACCCTTAGAAAATCCTAGTCGCCTATAGGAAACACCCCCACCTCTGCTGATCTTAGTTGTCCCAATTTTTAAAAAAAACTTGTTATTGACAGTGTTTCAAATAACTGGTAAATCTCTTGGTTTAACCTCTTCCGGCCATCACAATTATCTTGTATCACATTAAATGCTTTTGATCATTTGATGTTTCAAATGTTGCCTTTCTTTTTCCAGTTGCATCAAGACTGTCCACATCCACCACCCACTCCATATCCGGCAAATCCAACCACAGCGACGGTAACATTTCTGGCGCTTTCTGCGATATCGCCAACATCCCCGTGCCCTACCAGAAGCAAGCGTGTTGTCAGAAGCATGCCAAACTGTCCAAAAACCCCAAACACCACTGCTCGGAAAAGTCTCCATCCAAATACGGCAACTTTTACCACGCCAACAAGATGAATGCCTGCGTCAAATACTACACGGCGAAACACCACAGTTTAACGAAAGAGATATACGATTATGATCATAACAAGTCGCACAGCTGCGGGAATTCACCGCAAAGATCGGCAAACCGAAGCGGATGCGATGATATCAAGTTTGCAAATCTTCGACTCAAGCCGAAGACCGAAGAAGTTCAGAGACGTACAAAGAACAATGATTGTTCAGTTTCCATGACGATGATGAAAGATGAGAAGAATGGCGGGAAGTGTTCGACTGATGTGTCCTTAGATAGCTGTGGATGGACCATGCGAGATGTGTGCAGGAGTCAGAGCGCCAGCTGTTGTAGACGAAGGGACAGTAACTATTCATCCACTAAAGAGTTCTGTTCTAATAAGTTTATACAAATCGTAATTGTTTTGCTAGTCATGATTATGGCTTTCTGGTGAGTATATATTTAATTTATTTGCATGCTTGACAAAATTTTTATCTTAAATCTTAATGGACCAGTTAGGGTTGAGTAGTCCAAAGCTATGGTTTCTCACTGCGGCGTTGCAGGTTCGATCCTCTGCTAGGTCCTCTATTATTTTCAAGTAACATTTTCTGCTTATAATGGTGGTAGTAAAAAGAATTAAAATGACCACATTTTAATTTATTCGTAACCTGGGATTATTTGTTTTTTTTTTTAATGTATAGTAAGATTTGATTGTGGAAAACAATAATCAACTCAGGAACGGTGAGCTCTGACACCGTGAAATTTGCACAGCTCTTTCTGTATGAAATTTCTACGTAAACTCAATTTTTTAGCTCTCAAAGTCATATCCACCATGAGCTGCGAAGCTATGAAATATCCATTTTTCGATGAGTAAATTCCAAGAGACGTCATATTGATTTTTCCTTATTTTCATTAAAAATTTGAAAAAAGAGTTGTAACTTCAATGAAGTTTAAGAATCTGAGAGAGATTCTTTGAAGAATATTTTCATATTATGCCTTTCCACTGAATTTTTTTAATGTAAATAAGTCATCGTTATATATAAAAATGAATGGTTGTCAGTCTGTCTGTCCTCGATTTTCTCCAAAATTACTCGACCGGTTTTGCTGAAAATAGCACAGTTTATTCTTATTAGTGCCGGAAAGGTTTAGAAATTAGTTTGTATAAAATCCAATACGTTAAACTGTTTCTATAACATTTTAAAATTAGTATGAAAAACATAGAACCCGCCATGTTGTATTGAGGTTAGCCCATAGATATACCACTCTGGTTAGCCACAGATTACATATTCAAAAGACGTTGGTTTGTTTGGGTAGAATATTTTCAATATGGAAAACACAAGTAGATACCTACTTAAGAAATTTTTTATTTAGATGTTTTGAAAAAATAAATGTTTCCAATGAAATAAAATTTTCTTTGTTTCTTTATTTAGAGATAGTAATAGTCGTTAGAAGGCATTACTTTCACTGTCAAATCACTTACGGCACCCGAACGACAAGCAAGAAATCACAACTTCATAACTTTATTCCAAAAAAATATATAATCCCGAGCAAGGCCGGGTACACATCAGCCAGTTCTGTAATAAAAATAAAGTTAAAGGTCAAATAAAATTTATTAATGATAATAGCTCAATATCTGTAACTGTACTTTTTATTTATTTTTCTTTCAGTTTAACCGCAATTTCAACTCTGTACTTCATGGAGCATAACAATCGTCTGGCCCAAGAAAAGATAAATCTACACAGCAACCTCAACTCCAACCAACAAAACCGCGTATACAACGGGAAATACGGCTCCATAGAATCCTCACCAACCGACCGAATTGAATACACACCCAAACGGTTACAGATGAAATCCAAACCACCGGACTGGGATTCCGAACACGTCCCTAATGCCAATGGACATTACGGCGGCAACGGTAATGACCGGTCCAACAGCGGTTACGAGAGAAACTATGGTAATAACGCGGACGAGAGGTCGAACGGTATCAAGAGAGACGGAGAAAGCGCATTTGGGAATCGAGAGTTTGAAACCAAAAAAGGGCAGCTCATTACAACAGAGATGTCCAACTTTATTGATAATTTGAAGACTTCGATTTTGAACCAATTTCAGGTAAATAACCAAGTTATTATGTATATCTTAGTAAACTCACTTAGAGGTCATGCAATTAGAGTTGATGTGAACAACACATGCTTACGGTGGCATGTATTCTGCCGTGTAAATACAGTAATTACCAAAATTACCAAAAATGAGTTGAATATGGGAAGTTATTAAGTATCTGTTTAACATATGAGATAATTTAATATTACTAGTTTTTGAATTAAGAAAATATGATAATGTTTTTGATGTTATTGCAATTTCGCTGGTGTTGGTAAGTAAAAACGCAGTATCTCCGTTTCTGTAAGTAAAAGCACAATTCCTACGTTGAAGTTACTCCATTTATACATAGATTCGTGAAGATGGTGTTTTTTTATCTACCATCTTGAAATACATTCTCCCGCCGCACTGTCTTCTGCATCCCTTAACCTAGATTTTTGTTTGAGTGGAGTTTGTTGGTTGAATTTTTCGTGTTTTGGCAAAAAATCGGTACAATTGTAAATATGCTAAAAGGTTAAATAAAACTCGACCCTTCATTCTGGAGAATGACTCCCATTAGTGTAGTACCCTTTTAATATGTTTTTTTATGGGAATATAAGAGTCCCAACCGTTTGAACCGATGTGGTTATGACATCCCCAATCTGGGTGTGTTGTACTGAAGATAGTGGCTAAGGAAAGGAGATGGGGGAGGGGACGGTGGGGAAGTGCCTGGCTATTCAGATCTGGTCATCAAACATGGCTAAAGTCATTTCAAGCAATGTGTCGATTCTGAATGGTGGTCTTTTACCTGGTGATACTGAGAGTAACTTCCACTCTGGAAAGTTTGTATACACTTTCTGTAGTGATATCCTTGTGAGCGTTACTGGGAAACAGCTTTTGTTTTGTTTAAGCCTACCTATTGTTTTAGCGAAAGAGGGACATCAAGTATTGGTAAACGTTGAATGAATTTGAATATTTGGAAACTTTTTGCAGTTATTTAAAAGTTTTGCGATGTGTTCTTTTTATTGTATTGACAATGAATTTTCTTTTATGAGGTTGAATAACAAGTTTTAAACATGCTGTATGCACCCAATGCAAAGATGTGACTACTGTGTTCGCATTAACCTTCATTGCGATACCCATAGTTTAGCATAAACCTAATATATTTCACGTTTATCTGTTCTTCTTGATTAGGTAGTCAGTATAATTTTCGAATGTAATCCTCCTGCTTTAGTTTCTAATCATTCATCTCCAGTCTGCTCCAATCTTCATACACGCTATCATATCACCTCTTCCTCGGTCTGTCTCTAAGTCGCTTCCACTGGAGTACCCACTTGGTCAAGATTATCGATGTCTTGTCATCTGGCATTCTTTCCACATGTCCAGCCCATCACAGTCTTTGGGACCTATAGAATCTTACAATGGTTTCATCTTCAATATTTTGAATTCACTGCTGACATTTATTTTTTTCATAAGAAGCAATCACTTTGTGGTTAGACATCATATTAAATAAAACAAACACTTTGTTTCGCTTAGCTCAAGCTTCGTCAGGGCAAATATAATAACTAAAGAATAATACAGAGTTATCGGTTATATATAGTTACAGAATACGATAGAGTGAAATAGATAGAATACAAAAGAGAGAAAAAAGAGAACAAAATATTTGAGGGAGACAACCATAGAAAAGTATTTTGTGTAAGAGGGAGACAACATTATCATATATTTACAATAATAGGTAGTAATGGTAACAGTGTAATGGGAGAATAATGAAGTCATTAAATTAATTAATTTTGTATGCTCTTTCAGAATTTGAAGCCGTCCAAGTCTCCATATACTGTGAAAAGTTCTTGGTCTAATAAGGATGTCCCTACCACGGGTCCTACAGCGTGGAAAGGTATGTCATACAAGAAAAATACCAACTGAAAAAAATATTTCTTATCCAGTCGCCGCAAACATTTCTGGTTTTCAGTCATATATTACTGTACTTATTTACAGGAAAATCTAGTATTATTTTATTTTTATTGTGAAAGGTACTTATTTAACTTTATGGATAATATGTAAAACTTTTTTTTTGTTACATGAGACAGAAAAAAATCATTTATCTACCTAAATGAAGCTATTCTGGGAAAACTACTTATGATATATACAAACAATTTTTATAAATATATAAACCATTATCTGGTAAGACAGTACTATTCACAAAAACATCATTTTGCAAAGTCAGTAATTACACTCAGCTGGCACCCGACACGGAAAACACTCCGATTTTTTGCGATTTCTCATTTGAAAATACTGACTTTCAAGAGATTCGTTGATACTGCTTGCACATGTACACTATAAAACTTGATGGTGCCATTTTTTAAAAGATATCTGTTTCACCTTTTCAGAAAAAACCCATAAACAAGAAAACATAAATGAGGACAATGACAGTCAGCATGATGACATTCAAAACTCTAATTTGGAACAACTCAACTTTTTGGCAGGACACAATAACAATCTTAATCAGAACCAAAATGGTGGAATTTCTAAATCGGTGGATCCAATTGGTCGACCTGTGAGTTGCCACTCTAGGGAACATATCCATTCTCAGGACCGTGTTGCCACAGTTCATGCAAATAATTGCCAGGTAGCTACAAAAAAATTGTCTTATTTATGAACCCCCTTTTTGGGGTTTGTTATTTGAAAATGAAAAAAAATTACTTGTTTGATTTGAGATGGTTATTTTTTTTCATGCTTACGTTTTAAGGATTTAAATTTTTGGATTCAGTTGATTGAGCAGGTAAACATTTATTTTATTGGTGTGTGAAATTGTTAGATTGCGTTTGATTCTGTAGCTATAAATCCTTCTTCTGTTCCTTGTTGCGCCTTTCTTCTGGAGGTTGAACACCATTATGAGTATATTTCTGAAGACAGCCGGTTGGTTACTGCCTTCATCATTCATACAACTAGGAAATTGGTAGCTTTACTTTGGTTCATAGTATTTATTTATATATTTCAAATTTCAGATATATTGCTGCTCCATAAGTTCGTCATCTGAAGTTGTCAATGAGGAAACTCTTCTGTCTGACATTGTATTAAAACCGAAAACTTCTGAGAACATAACCGCATCTTTACCCATCATGATTAAGACAAAACCCGATGAACCTCATAAAATACCCCTCCGTTTAGACACAGAACTACCCAAAAACGTAAAAAACATCCAAAAACTTCACTTTATTGCATCTCCGATAGATCAAGCAGAAAAAATTGATGAAACAATCAATGATTCGAAAGAAATAAACAACGTCTTACCTAGCGGCAATGCAGATACTGAAAAACCTTCTAAAAATAAGATCACCGCCTCGCAATCAGCTGTTCACCGACATCTGTCACCAACTTCTACTGTCAACTTGACAGCAGCTGTCAGAACACATCACAATCTGTCAGAACCAAGAGACATTGTCCCAAAAGAACAAATAAATAAAAAGATAGCAGATTCAGAATTGGAAAGAAACATGCTGCCGAAATTCAACCTGACCTTTTTGAATGAGAGTGGTGTTAAGAAATTTGCGCCAAATGTTTCCAAAGGGTTGGGAAGTAGTGTAAATGTTGATAAGAAAAATGCAAATAGGCCTGGTTTGGTTTTGGATGCTTCGGAAAACAAAACAACCAATGGGGAAAGACGGATCAAACGTCAAATTTCTGCTTCTAACCTATCTGAAACTGATGAGAAAGCTGAGTTTCAAGACAGCGAATTTCCACAAGGTATTATTTTTATAATTTATATACCTACAGTTGTCTCAAGACTTCAGTCGCACATTCATCACAGTAATTTTGTCATTTGTTTCAGAAAATTGCGAGCAAGTGAGTATATCGATCAAAGGAAACGATTTCAATGTGACCCTCGGGTCGGACAAGTTCTGCTATAATGAAGTGGCAGTGCTGAATGTCACCTACCACATCCCCTTGTCCAAGTATATGCCGGATAAGAAATTGACACTAACATTTATGTAAGTTAATTTTTAATATAACACTAATACTATTATTTAATTACGTATACATGAAAATCAGTAATTTATTAAACACATATCACAAAACCATTAATTTTCTAAATGCGTACCACAAAAACCAACATTCATCAGAATTAGCATCACAAAAATCCTTCGTTTACACAACATGTTCCATGAAAAACCAGCCATTTACAGAATATGTAGGTTACAAAAAACATTCATTTTCTGATTATATTTCACAAATACCATTCATTTACAGAATATGTATCAGAATATGTATCACAAAACCCACATATTTTCAGAATATGTATCACAAAACCTGCATGTTTACATAATATGTATCACAAAACTCGCATGTTTACAGAATATGTACTGTGATAGTTCTTATTTAATATACATAATAAAATTCTTTTTATTTTCTTTATAGTTCTTCACACATCAAAGATTTCATTCACTGTAAAACTATGAACGCCAAATACTCCAAAACTGATGATTGCCATATTAATGGTCACGATTCCAACAATAATAGGGATAGAAGTACAGACGGAATTTCCCTGACCCCGAGGAAAAATGTGATCAATGGCAACACCGCTATGTATAAAAATAATGGTTCCAATTTTGAATTGGACATCAGAGGAGTGATGACAGAAGTCCTCGTGTTCAGAGCTTCTATGTCGAATGTGAATAAGGTAAATTTTTGCTTGTATTGTCTCTTTATTTTATTAAAATATGCACACATATTTTTTATTCTCCCTTTTAATTTTTTATAAATGCACTCAGATCGTTTTCCATTGAGTACTTTATTATTCGAGATTTTGACATTTAATACAAACATGATTTAATAAGAATGTTTTTTAGTTACATATTTTATATAAGACCGGTAAGAGTTTCTATGGCATCTTGTCAATTTCTATAAACATTGTACAGGTAAATTTTGATATTTTCCATTTCAGAATGTGTGTGACTTGGTCAACAATAAATTGGGAGACTTTTTGGAATACGCAATTCACATATTCAGGCACTGCGATATGTGAAATATGACAGTTAAATCTTCCTAAAAAAATGGGAAAACAAATGCTGTAACAATGAAAAGAGTACAAAACTACTCTAAATAAATGACGTACAATATTATATACATAGAACATATCAACATGATTATTAATTATTCATATTATTGACAACCAGAAGATGTCAATGTTTGAAGACTATTATTTATTTAATTTTTCAATATTACGATGTGTACATATTGGAAAAATTAGTTAAACATATCGTCTCATGAAAGCAATACTGCTGTAACCACCACTGGCCACAAAAATGCTCTGTATACACCATTCTACGAGGGTTTTTTTTTCTGCATCGATCTATTAGGGTCCCGTGACTCTGCAATGAAAAATAAGACCTGTACGATCTAGGAAAAAATCTTTGTTTTAATCAATATTACGTTTTTTAATTGATATATAAGCCTCAAAATCCTGCATTTATTTTACATGGCATTGGCCGTTACAGCAATATTGCTTTCCTGCAACGATATATAAATCAACTATCCAATTTCATCACACTTACTGTGTCCCTACAAGGTAGGCAGATGTGATAAATAAAATGTATAAAAAGCATAAATTGAGTTCTTAAAACCCATGGATAATCTCAAAATATTTTATTTAGGTATTTCTAATGATAAGATGTTTTTTTTCTATGTACATAGTATTCAAGAGTTTCACTGATCAAAACCAGGGGTCTAATTCACCCCAGTTAGTATGATTTTGCCTCAAAAGACATATCAACTTTAATGACTTGATATATTTTACTTTAAGTACATAATATGTATAACAAAACATATTTACTATCATAATATAATTTATACGTACATAATATTTCCCATTTTCTGGTGCTTATGTGTATATAAGTTCTAAATAATTATTGTATTATTTTACTCACTTAAACTAATAAGAATTCCTCGTGGAAAAAGACATAATATTTTATTCACATTCCATTTTTATTTATATTTTAAGATTCTATTGATATTATTTTTGCAGTAACAGAATATAATTAATTTATTTCTATCGATTATTTATTAGTTTTTAAATCTGTATAATTTATGTACAGCGTCTTTAAAAAATGCTAATTACATGACAAACGATAAGATCAAATTTTTACTGTATTATTATCTTTTAATAATATACACTTTACTCATTTTCAATCAAAACTAACAAATAATACTCTTTTATGTGATGATTTTTTTGTTTGTATGTATATTTTTTGATATTCTATGTATCCTTTTTTTCTAATGCAGCTATAAATTTGTAAAAAAAAATTTTTTCTTTTTCGCTTAACACTTTCTTATTTTATACAGCGGTTAGTTAGTTCCTGCTGCGGGAATCAAACCCTCCATTAAGCTATTGTTTATTTATTACACATTCCACTAATTATTTCAATAAAAATTCTTTGTTGCAATAATACTTGATTCAATTTTTAATTACTAATTATTTTTATTGGTATTTAAAAACCTCGTTTTAATATTTAATCATTGTATAAGATAATATTAACATAACCCAAATGAAACATGAAAACGGAAAAAAACGACAGAAAATAAAAAGATTTCAGTCGCATCTGGTACTCGAACCCAGGACCTCTGCCTATCCAAAAATGGAGAATGATATTTACAAATCTTGAATTTGCGATATGATATCGATGAAGATGACATAAATTGAACTGGTCTCATTAGCTAAGTTTGTTAAGCGGTTGCCCCGAATAGGCAGGGTCTGGGTTCGAGTCCCAGATGCAATTGAAATCTTTTTATTTTCTGTCGTTTTTCATTTGAGTTATGTAAATATTATTTTCTACAATGATTTAATACTTGATTCATCAATAACACATTAATATCCTCTTTTTAATGTTTTATGGTTAATTAATCAAAAGACTAGATCTGAACAAAATACCTGTGATTTTACTAATCCTACCGTCCATAAGCAATATTGATACCTAACAGAATGTTAAATTAATTGTATTTATAACAAAAAAACACCTGTCAAAATCTCAAAGCAATGGCTCTAGATGATTTTAGCTATTTATATATCCCTGTTAATTATTGCTCAATTTAAATTTATTTTATGTACAATTTTGTTGCAACAGTCTGCTAACCATTCATCTATTCCAATGTGTATTTAGTACCATACTCTGTTCAAATTATATTAATTGCTTACAAAACTATCTATGCATTTTTCGGAAAAGGAATTAAGTTCTATTCACATTTACCAGCACCGCGCAGAGCAGAACATTACAGTACAGGCACAGCACAGACCCGAATATTCACATTACACCGTACAGTACAGCAAAGATGCGAGTACAGCTGTCAACTGAACTGTCAACTGAGCGTTAGCGTCCGCCACAACATGTTTGAGGATTTTATTCCCTAAATTCCTTGACCAATTTAATCAATTTATCGTTATCCACCTTTTCGGACGAAGATGGTGGTGGTAACAATATATGTTCATACTAACTGCGCAGACGCAAACGTCACAAACAGCCACCAGCACGTCAAAATATTCTAGCCAACAATCTCAGCCAGTGCTGGCCTGTGCATGTACGGGTACGTTAAGCTTACGTACGCTGTAATATGAATGTGTTATAGATAATGTAGGCAACTAATGTTGTCATGTCTGTACTGTTCTGCACTGAGCGGTGCTGGTACATGCGAATAGACTTTTATAGATGAAATTTGTAGTACCTTTTTTTAAAGAATGACAATCATTCCCGGGTTACGGATAACCTGACAATATTTGAATTCCTCCTACTACCATCATTATAAGCTGAAAATGTT
Organism: Halesus radiatus; assembly: GCA_022606495.2. Lineage (NCBI taxonomy): Eukaryota > Metazoa > Arthropoda > Insecta > Trichoptera > Limnephilidae > Halesus > Halesus radiatus. Next base: position 57,419 of record JAHDVE020005348.1, on the reverse strand, counting down.
GCTTGTACAATGATGATGGAGGATGTAGCTACCAGAGGGTTGAACCCGCAACGCCTGGATGGGAACCCAACACATTTATTTACTCCATAAACAAAGTATTTGGGTAGTTTAACACTGAAAAATTATGATATTATTTTTTTAATTATAAAATTTGACAGTTTTACTATTTGTTTTATAATTTAGTAATAATGTCAAGATTTCGTTATATTTCGTAAGTGAGTTCTCTTTTATAAATTGATACATTGTTATATACATACAATTACATGATATGACTTTTTAGGGTAGCGTTTCTATATTTATTAGTCTTATTCCTTGACATTCCATATGAAATTACAAAAAGACAAATTATCTACAATCTTCACTGATAGTTTTAGGGATAGAATAACTATTTTAATAAGTATATTTGTAGAAAATTGAATTTGTAACGGAGTATTTAGTCATTTTTTTCTATGGCCATTACAAATTTTGAATAAAAGTACGTACATATATTATTATAGAATAAAATTATTACAAAATTATACATTTTAAACTATTTATAGATTTATTTCACAAATTTTGTGTGTAGATATATTCAGTAATTCATATTGCATTTCTGTTTAAGTGCAATTATTGTAAAATACGTATTTTGATTGTCAATCAATGATAGGTATTTATTTTTAAATCTCTAGATTATTATATTATTTATACATATGCAGATTATTGCAGGTTTCTGAACAAGAGTGCTATTTAGGTAATTTTATTTCAATTTTTATTTTTTATTTGAATACTTGACGTACAAGAGTCCCAACTGCTCCCAACACTCTAGAGCCAGTGGGAATACGGCATACCTAATTGGAGTATGTTGTGAGACTGAAGGGAGGGAGATGGGAGAGAGGAAGGTGGAAAAGTGACTGGCTATTCAGATCTGGTCACCAAACATTGCTAATAACTATTTCAAACAACATTTCGATTCTAAATGGTAGTCTTTAATCGTTCCTTGAAATTACTTAAGCTATGTTTAGTGACCAGATCTGAATAGGTAGGTAACCATAATTCTCTCAACCTTCCTCTGTTCTAGTTCCTTTCGTTCCGCAACATTCCCCGCTATCAGGGTGCTATAATCCCACTCGCCCCAGGCAGTTGGAACACTTTTTATTTACAAACAACAATTTATTTTTAAATGCCAGTCAGAAACCTTTTTTATTTAAAAGTTTTTGTAAGGAGTCTTCTAGCAAATGTAATGAAGATATTTTTCTATAGATAGGTATCTACTAAATTTAATGTGTCTACCCAACTTGAGTATGTCAGTTAACATATTGTCCTCTTAGATGTAATAACATAGTGACTTTTACTTCTAATGGGATGATAATTATTCTTGGAAACCAATCATTTATGTACAGATAAAGGTTGATATCTCAATAACTAGACTAAATTCATAAAATTTATATCTATAAGGTAAGGTTATTTTTATTGAAATTTGTAGATCTTTCTAGAAGAAATCTCTGGTATCATAAAATATAAATAATTATTACTTTGCAATTTATTAAATGAAACAAACATTTTGTTTTTAACCACTAATCGCTTGGCTCAAGCTTCGTCAGGGTAAAATTTTAACTGTCTGGCGACAGTATATTTATTACAAAAAATTACATAATTACAACATAATACATGATTGTTTTACTTTTTATTGTTCTAATCTCCATAAGTTGAGCTCCAGTAGCCCGTTGTTATGGGAGGAGTATTTACATACATAATAAAAAAAACAATGCATGGTAGGTGATATATAAACAATATAAAAAACTTATTAAATAACTACAAATGCAAATCAACAAAATACTTTTAGAATAATAATAAAAATAACCAAATAGTCATTTATATGGTAGATAGTATACATTAGCCTTTTCTGTACGTCAAAAACATCCATGACTTCTATCAGACAGATAAGTTTTAGTATTCGTTTTACAGTTAGGTTGAGGCGGTCTTTCCATTTAACATTTTTACCTAATTTAGTTTGGCAATGCTTAGCATTATTATTGTAGTTCATGCATTAAATTTTACCCTGAGAAAGCTGGAGCCAAGCGAAACTACTTCGTAAATCAAATTGTAGTTAAAAACAAAGTGTTTGTTTCATTTAATAATTTGTCAAACCGTGAAGCGATCGCTTTATACGAAAACTTTACAATTTATTATTTGTTTATTATACACTATTTAGTCTGTAAGATTTTATTAGATTTTTAAAGTACCTGTATATTTTGTTGTTTTTTTTTATGTTCTTATTTAATTATTTTCTATTGTAATAAAAAACACGTGTTTTTGAAATTGAAATTCATAGGTTTTAAGTATGAGAGCCATTATGCCAAGTACATCTTGGAAGGATTGGTGTAAAAAGGGCACGGATACAATGTAATAATAATATTATAAAGTACATACATAGAATGTACCTTTTTATGTGTACATACAATTTGTTTTGGATACTCTTGTTAAATCTGAACATTTTCACAATATGTAAGCTACACCACAGAATATGAAAAAGTCTATAGTTAATTTATTTATGAATATTTCAATTCTTTACTATTTTGTGTATTGTGCCTTTGAAATAAAGCATCTCAATGAATTATTTAATGATAAGAATTTAATATAAAAAGTGCTATATATAATTTGAAATAAATAAAAAAATTCAACATAGTTTTTAAAGTGTAGTCAAACATTTTAAGCACTAGTTAAAAACTTTGGTACTTGTGTGTTTTATCCCCAGCTATAAGATAAAGAATGTACTACCATCCTAACCTAACTTAGTTTCATCACTTATTTTCGTTTTATATTCACACATTTTTAATGGATTTTAATGTCAGTTCCTATTTGCATCATATTATTATATTTTACTCATTTATTATGTTTCCTACCTTGCCTACAATTATTATTGCCAGATTACGTTATGGTGTTGCCAGATTACGTTATGGTGTTGCCAGATCAATAGCTTCATAATGTTCAATACGGAGTTTAAAACACACAAACCTAAACTTTTGCATTATTTTTAAATCGGTACCTACTTTAAAATACTTTCAATATTATATTTCAATAATAATAATATAAAAGTGTCATAAAACCCTTTGACTCTAGTGACTTGTATGAAATGTCATAAAACATATAGCCTTATAGTATGTCATGCTACATACGTACATATAGAATATTTATCATTCTAAAATATATTCTACAAAACTTGCAAACTGCATTATAATCTATTTAAACTGTATTTTCTTACTGCATCACACAATAAAAGTATTTAAAAAAAAAAAAAACTTAATTTTGAATTTAAAATACAATAATCTTATTGTAAATAAATATTGACGTAATATATTTATAATGGTAAAGTTTTGTAGGTATCGTGTCATTTCATAGTGTCTTATTAATGGTAATTTCAATGTTCAAGTTAGAGTTGCACATAAATGTACTCAAATAATTGTATCGGTATCAAAATAGATTTAAAATATTATGGTAGACTCTTATACAAATACAAAATACAATCGAAAACAGAAATGCAAGCTTTTACGTGGCTACATCGACATACTCACAATCATATTGTGCATGTCACTAATAACCTGACCTAACCTAACCCTGCAGAATTCCTGGGGCCCGAGCATGAAAGCCAACATCGACACGATAAAAAAAATCGCAGATGAAATTTCGCTTGGAAATTAACTTGCACAGGCTGCTTTTTAATAAATGCAGACAGATTTGAAGATGAGGAAACGGAGTTTTGATAGTTCATGATATCACAGGTAATGGCTAACGACTGTTTATCAAAGAATAATCAACAAATTCCTAAAATAGTTAAAATTAGTTTGTAAAAAGAATACATTTAATTCCGACGACTGAACTTCATTACTACTACGTAATTGGTTAAATGTGTCAGTGTTGTAGCGATGGGTCTTGACTTATTTTTTTAACAGCAGGAGTCACCGTACCAGCTCAATATTTTCGTGTAACTCAATTGAAGGACGGCTGATTTAAGAGCCTGTACTTATTTTAAGATGCGTCATCGTAGAAATGCATAAGGATACTATTGAACATCTACGATAGGTATGTTTAACATCTCAGATAAATAAACTATCTTTCTTAAGTGGTTTCAAGGTTTGTCAAAAAGAGTCATAGTTCAATTGAGTCGTAGGCTCACGGCTCATCAAAATGAGCCGAAACAAATGAACGGCTCGTTCATGAACGACTCAACGGTACAGTTTTGCCTTCGTAACGAATTTTTTTGCTGACATTGATTAACTTATCTATATATTAACAAAAGGGGAGCATACTAGGGATATAAATGTCTACAGCCTAGATTATCCTACTGATTCTGATCAGTTGTCAATGTGTCTGTGTTAGGTTATTTTTTTATTGCGCCATTTGGCCAATCCCACATACGTACGCTCTAACTGTTGGGTTAGGTTAGGTTAAGAAGGTATGCCAGATGCAATTTTGAGAACTTCGATACAGTCACGCAAAAACTTGTTATTTTATTGTACAACAGTTTAGTACCGATATTACTATCATTGTAGGTGATCTATTGTTTAGTGGATTGTAATAATATTATGTACAGGTTTTTCATTAAAACACATTCCTAATGGTTTGTATCCATCAGGGCCCTGTATTTCAGTAATTTTTAATAATGGTGTCACTTGGCTTATCTTGTCAGGGCGCCTACCAGAGAGCAACTTGACAAACGTAAATGCCTCTGATGCGAGCTTAAAGAGCAACCGGAAATCCGGCCCTAAGAAGCAAATGGAAAGTAATACAAATAATTTCATAAAAAAACTCGGAAAATTGTTGATATTTTTATGATAATTTCTTCGGGAGTTTATTTCTCATATCTTGAGCATACAATGAAGAATGGCCAATTCAAAGTTCTTGGCTGTTGGTAGATTGGGAGTGAGGATTTTTACGTGGATGCAGGCTCATAGTTTAGCAAGTTAGGATAGTTTTTATTTAAAGTGTATTTTGTTTCTTAATACTTCAAAAAATATTCCGACTTGCGAAGCTGTGAGTTTGTGTCTATACAAAGGACTTTAGTCTCTTAGTTTGCCAACGAACAGGGATTTCGACTTGGCCACTTTTCGTTGTACACTCCATTATGTTCTTATGGATAGATTTCATAAAAAGTTTGGCCAACCTGTATTCATTTCAGTAAACCATTTTATTTACATGCTTTATTTCTCAAATACCTTGACTGTATTGCACTCACTATCGTAAACACTTTTGGTAATTAGATAGTAATTTTGTGATGGAAGATAACAGACCTGCAGTTTTTCCTGGCTGCATCCTCCAGGGTGGTGATTTTCCTGATGACAACCATTCTCCAATAGGAGAGGGTATCAGAAGTAGATGAACTGGCTTCGACAGCCATACCTTCGTCCGGATGGAAATAAACTAAGTTTACATTTTAAAAATCTCAGATTTTTAACTCCACATAGGAGATCTCGAGGAAAATAATTTCCCTGAGAGTCTGTGTTATCTTTGGGGATGCTGTGTGGAGGGTTTTTTTAGATGACAGGAAGGAGTGAATTTTGGTCTTGAAGAGACCCATGTTGTAGGAGGGAGGAATCACAGAGGCCGGCAAGTCATTCCACAGCCGAGCCGTTAAACACAAGAATGAGTCATAGAAGCAACCCGTTCTCATATGACTAATATCAACAATGTACAAATGTTGGGCACGTGTTTCACGTATTTCCCAACTGTGCACCGGTGCCGATGAATCAATAATGCTAGCTCCTCGGAGCATCTTCCATTAAAGTACCGGTAGAGCAAGGGTAGCATTCCCACCCGACGTCTGTGCTTCAAAGATTGCAATTTGTCTGAGGCAATCTCAAATGGACCGCCAATTTCTGCACAGAGTCACAGGTTTTTTTTTTAAAGTATTTTGAGGTTCCAGACTAGAGCCAAAATTTAACAGTGGAACGCACATGTGATTTGTACAGGGTCAGCAGTTGTACATTGTTAAAGTATCTGCTAATCTAAGCTCATATCTGCCTTGTGTCGAAATCAGTTGCCATGTTTGTGTAAACAATGTTACATTTATTTATTATTTAGATAAAACTTGTTAAAACTAATCTTATCAAATGATAATTTAAAAAAATCAAATTCAATACTTTTTAATTTATACTGGCAATATAGCAATAAATAATAGTTTTTACAGCCAGATTTTATGCAAGATATGGTTTACATCTCAATCTGAATCAGTTAACTATTATGTAATTGTTTTCTCATTGGATTTCTGTTTCTGTCATTGAATTAGCAAAGTTAGAACAGATTCCTTATGAAATGTGTCTAGAAAATTTAACTGTTGAATGTTTACAGGTTGCCTCAATTGCTGTAGGTAGAGTTCATTTGTGTAAATGCAATTTTTCATTCCAATAAATATTTAATACTAACTGTCTTCTTTTATTTCATTCCTGATTGTCATATTTACATCATTCACCTGTGAAGGCGAATAGGATTAACTCTCCCTACCCGTACAAACGTATGTGATACTGCTACTTTATTATCGCCTGAACGCAACAAGCCGTATCCCGTTCGTTCAGGTACAAAAAAACTATACCCGAAACCCACAAAGCATTCGTATACGTCAAGTTTGTTCATCCGTCATCTCGTTTAGTATTTCGAGGTCAGCCAAAGGTAACGGATGTGTTCGGGTATTTTCATCTCTCCCATACAAGTTGGCATATTGTAAACACGTATTGTTATTGCGAAATCTAATGAAAAAAAAAACAATGTTTTTTACCTACTTTTTTAATAACCCACCTAAAGGACGGGCAGTTAAATATTGGATTCCACCATATCTTGAAATTTCTCTGCAGGAATAGGAGGATGCAATGCGAACTTCCCCTGTCCTAGCATGTACTCTGCTTTATCTATTCTTATTCATTCAACTGTTTTTTCTCCAAAAATAGGTTTACAAAACCTCGGTGCAAGTTTACAGAGATAAAACATTCTATTACATATTATGATACTGTCCTTACATACTTACGAGTTGTGGAGTTGCAAAATACGCTCTGGAAATTTTGAAAATCTGTATATAGTCTAGAAAAAACTGTTTCGAATAACTTGAATATAAAAAGAATTTACATTTGATATAAAATATCTAAATAACAAAACAATTATTCTTTTGATATTCAGCGAAAAATATTATATTTACTTTCAATGTATTTCAAACACTTTTTGGGAATGCAATCAAAACCTGCAAAAAATTCCACAGCGGATTTTACAACTCTTAATATGTTACATCTAATATATTATAAATTAGTGATATTGACATACAGCAGGCCTATGGTTTTAGGCGTGAAGTTGTTGATGAATAATTAACCCATAGAAAATAAAAAAAAATATCTTATTTGATCTATGAAATTTTGTTACCTGATGACATATAGTATTTAATTAATTTAAATTTTTTACTAAAATTCTATTGTTCCGTAGAATGAAAATATCCACACTTACGAAAAGGAGAATGTTTCCATTTTCTAATTTATGGTATTTCGAAGGAAAAGAACTAGGTAGGCAATCCCGAATGATTTTTAAAGAGACTTTCTAGAAATCGTCGCTTCAGATCGTTGTTGTCTAATAGACCAAAACACAAATCTGTAGAAATAGGGCTATAAAGTTTTTTTTATGAAAGGGCATACACAATGAAATTATCTTAATTGTAGTACATCTAAAATGATTGAAATTGATAGAAAATATTATTTTCAAATAGAATATATATCAAATGTTTAAAATCACATTTTTAATTTGGATGTTGGACAATGTGACGAATTCTTGTTGGTTAAAGTTGGATATTGGACAAAGGACACTGGATGTTGGACGAAAAGACGCACTCTTTCGTGACTGCTGTTTTGTCTAATGTGTTTGGTATTATAGGAAATTCAGAAACTTATCTGTAATATAATTATATTTTTTTAAAGAAAATATATTTAATAATGATTAAATAAAAGACACTTTTTTAAACATTATTCCAGTTTCTATTTTTGTCCAGAAACTGGAATAGTGTTTAAAAAATGGTCTTTTATTTAATCATTATAATGGAATATCACCATGTATGAAAAATTTAATAATATTATTATTAAGTTCTACAAGTTCGACAGTTTTTAACTACCACAAAAATAAAACTAAAATATTTTAAATTTAAAAACAAATTAAATGGAGTTTTATGAATTAACCACAATAACAATTAATAATATTAATAATAAATTATTGGTTAAGGGTGAATTGCCTTATACAAAAAAAAAAATTATTGGTTAGAATTTACCTTTACCCCTTTTATCTAAATAATGAATGAAAAAGTAAATTAGTTGTAACATATTTTTTATTTATCTTTTAATTGTGTTCAAATTTAATTTGTAGAACTCCGTTTGAATTGAAAGTTAAAACAAATTTAATGATAACTATTACTATTTAGTTTAAAGAACAGTTTATTTATTTTTTAAAGTTTCACAATGTAATTATTATTACGCATGACAGCTGTTTCGCCTTCTAGTGCTTGCGGAAGTCGAAACAGCTGTCCCACGTAATAATAATTACCTGCAAAACTTTTTTTTAAATAAACCTATTTTTTTAATTATATAATAAAACATTTGTAAAAAACATTTACTTTATGCTTGCCATAATTATAATATAAATGAATACATTTTTTTTAACCACTTCAATTTAATATAACTGGTCGAGATTATTACATTAAATTGAAGTGGTTCAAAACAAATTGATGCGTTTTCATTATATGTAATAACAGCTGTTATCAAAAAATATATGGGTAATACGACTAAAGATTAATATTCCTACCTATAATATGAACTAACTAACCAACACCTCGCCCTCCAGAGAGGATGGATAGCCACGTAACTGTGTCTTGGCACACAATCGTTGCTTCATTCAAATACATACTCTTTTATTATTCCAATGCTTGCTTTATATGAACCAAAATATTTGTTTGGTTTACTTGATTGTACAATGTCTTTCTAGAATGTCCACAACTTTTCCTTCCATTCGCTTGCGTGTCATACATTCTCCTGACACTCCGTCTTCCGTTTATTCACTCTATATGCCCAAACCATCTAAGCATCTCTTTCCTAATGTTATATACATACCCACGTGACCCTAAACCTTCTACCTACCCCTCGAATTCCTAGCTATATTTTTATCTTAAACTTGACCAGACAATACGTCACCCAAAGTTAACGTTATTTTAACATGTGTGCCGTCTCCAAATAATGTATCTGCAACCTTTCTTATTGCATGCTTGTAAGATGCTCTCTTGTTATGCACCACTAATTGTTAGCCCATTACTGATCTTTAATAAAACTATCCCCACATGTACCCTTCCACCTCTTGAAAGCAATTCCGAAAATTCTTGCAAATATATTCTATCATCATTGCTTACAATATATGTTTACTTCCTCTAATTTGTAAAGATGCAACTCATCTATTGTTTTTAAAATATGGAAGACTCCCTTTCAACAATGTCCATCAACTTTTATAAATAACGGTGTTAATTACAGTTTTGATTATTGCATTAAAAACAACAAAATATCCTATATTCTCAGATCATTTCTCCTAAATCTTAGCTAGAGTACCTATATTGCATACCTAGCACATGATTCTCACATCTAATAGGTACAACATTCCTTTCGGATCAACTTGTTTGTAAATCGTTATACTCACATACACCTCCGGGATTTCATTTTCAGTGTGTTTAGTATAATTTCGTCCTTTTTCTGTCAGTTCTATGCCTCACTTATTTAAAAACAAAATGTTAAAAATTAATTGACTGCGATTAAAACGGCAACGATATTACGGTTATTTAAATTTTGACAACAGCATTCCACCACATAGAAATTGCTTGGCATACAATTAATGGAAATATAGAAAAATTTTTAATTTATTTTTTTTACATGAATACTGCACAAGAGTCCCAAACTGCTCCCAACCGTCTGGAGCTAGTGAGACTATGGCATTCCCAATTGGGGAATGTTGTGAGGCTGAAGGTATTGGGGAGGGGAAGGAGAATGGGGAGAGGAAGGTGGGGAAAAGGGGAAATACCTGGCTATTCAGATCTGGTCACTAAACACGGCTAAAAGCCATTTCAACCAACGTTTCAATTCTGAATGGTGGTCTTTCACCAGGGCGATACTGAGAGTATCTTCCACTCTGGAAAGTGCGCAAATATACTATATATTATTTTTAAATGAATTAATTGCAAAACAACACAAATTAATTAAATAAAAATTAGTAGCCGAGAGCCTTACCCCTCGACCAATGTTACTATAACCATCCTGTTTGGAGTTTTAAGGGACGATAAGTTTTTTGGTTTCAAAACTGAATAATTTGATAAGAAACTAATAAAATGTCGATTACACATTACTTCTTTCTTGGAAATTTTTATTCTTTTCTATAGTGTACATATTTAGGTATTTTGTATGGAGAAATCTCCCAGAAAACGAGTAAAATAACTTCGTAAATAGCAAAATCACAAGTGTTAACTTTCGTAACGCGAGCGTACGAAAGACTCGACTGAGAGCGATCATGTGGTCCTCCGCTGTGCTGCTATTGGCTATTTGGTCTGTTAGATTAATACGCTCGTAACGGAGAGTGTAAATTTACACTTATGGCTGTGGATGTTGAAAAAATTACTATGAAATTTGAACGTAACGGCCGGTATAAAAACGTGTGGATGTTGGAGAAACACACATGAAATTTTGTTTAATTTTGTAGAACTTAAAACAAAATGCATTCTAAAACCCCTTAAATCGTTTTTAATTTAAAATAAAATAAAAAAAAATTGTAACGTATAAATAAAGACTTTCTGAGAACTCCAGTATACTTAACTCAATTTTGCTAAAAATGTTCTGTTAGTCAAAGACAAAATGAATCGACGAAAAGATAACTAACTAACTAACAGCATCACACCATGTTTCCCTCAGGAGATAGGCACAGAGGGTAGGTAGACCGCCACAAAAGTCTTTGCTAAGGTAACTATTCATTTCATATTGGTTTTACTGGATTTTAGTCCCCTGTCCCAGTTAGTCGTTATCCCAAACCAGTACACAAAAAAACTGAAAAATAGAAAATACACCATGCAATTTCAGAAAGCGGGTCACTCGCGATATCACAATAGTTAATATATACACCTCTAAACATAAAAAATTAAAACAATTCAGAAAAGCCATGAAAATTAAAAATCTTGAAAGGTTGGTTAGGTTAGATAAGTCAGGTTTTTTAAAATTCGTTAGCCACCCCTTCCCCCCCATGAAACGAAAAAATCTGGAACAGTTTTTCATTTTCTTTTCGAAACATTTCTTGGTTTAAAAAAAAACATATTGTTTCTTGACCTGATCTGATTCACGTATAAAGTAGAAATAATGAATAATTATTATCATGTCAATACGAATTTATCTAATGTAGGTTACAACCCCTTATCAATGTTTGATTTTATGATTTCAATTTATGAAATTCTAGGTACCTAGATAGAACTTTGAAATTGAAAAGAAATCAACGTTTTTCTATTGTATTTATCATTTTTTTCAGCTGAAAACTTTGCACTTTTTATTTTGTATGATACTTCCAAATCAGATAACAAACCTCTTAAATGATACTTTGAATACGAGCTATTTTAGTATGTCCGAAGAGAATATCTGGGTCAGTTCCTAGCAGCGCGTATCCAACATGGCGCTCAATTATTTTCCTCAAGAAAACAACGGAACACAATCTGTCATTCGCACTTTGCATGAAAAATAAAGTTATCAACGGTCGGTGACAGACGCGGGTGTCTGCAATCTGAAAACAGTTCGTTTATTGTGCAGTTGTCTAGCTTAGTTCGTTAGTTATCATTAATAATAAGTCTAATACATAATAGTTGTAATACTATATGCACCTGTTCGTTCTCGCATGAATACATCTGTGTTTATAATTGCACCGGACGCAAGTACATGATATTGCACGCAACAGGTTTCTAGTTTCTTGTTTCGCTCTTCCATTCATCGTATTTCTTACTATTACCATTTTAGTCGCTTGTTCAATTTGTATTAACTAGTCCGCTTGCCGAAATTAAAAGTGTTCGGTTCTAATTGTCTTCCGGATCGAAATGTCGATACAATAATAATATCCTTGCGATATTGTTTTAATGTTAATTGTTTCTAGTCGGGAATTGTTTGAAATACTTTTTGTATTGTTTAGTCAGTGAAAAGTGTAAACAATCGCTTTATTTCGAGTAATTTATTATTAGCATTATCTGTTATTGCATGTCAATTTTCCTAACTACAGTATGCTTTTGGTTTGTAGATGAATTGCAGCATTTTCCCAGAAATCATGACTAACCAAGTGCCTTATAGTAAATAATACACAGCGATATATCTAATAATAATGAGTGTTTGATTGAGGTTTTGTGCGTTCACTAAAAAATACCCACAAAATGATGCCATCCAGTTTAACCCAAAATAATAATAGTAACCGAGTGAAAAATATTCGAAGTAAATTTGAAGTTTTGAGTGAACCGCCGAAGATTGCTCTGAAAAGTAAATTCGAAGTTTCAGTTAGTGAACAGTCAAAAAACGTCAAAATTGTTAAATTACAAAATACAACCACAGTTCCTATAAATTTGACGAAAGATAAAAATTTGTATTTACCTAAACTTCAATTGTGCAAAGTTAACAGTGCTCCAAGTTCGAAATTCCCAACCAACAATGTTTTAAATTCAAACAACCCAAATTCAAAAGATAAATTTGGTCCTCCGTGCAATTTTGGAAATCGAAAGCGTCTTAAAGAAAATGTTGGTGTTGGTGATGAAAGTCAAAATTCAAGCTACTGTACAGAATCTCGGCATAATTTTTTAGATGAACCCAAAATGCCAAAAAGTCTAAATTTAAAGACGGATGTTGATGATAATGCTGAAAGCGACGATGTGGGAAAGGAAAATGTGTCTAAAAATGAAGAATTTAGAGCTTTAACTCGACAATTTAGTGACCCCACAAAGAAATTGCATAGGAGCCCAGCATTTCGGTGTGATCGAAGTGAAAAGATACGGGATTCTAGAAAAAACAGTTTCAATAGCGATTGTTCAGATCATTCGCCACAGCCTTCGGAAACTGATCGCTGCAAATTGAGTAAAGATAAACTCAAAATCCTCGGATTGTTGCTCGAAGAGAAGATGAAACAAGACAGCTTCGAGTTTTCAAAACCTAAAAGAATAAACAAAACTGATGAAAATAGTGTCCCTGTAAACAATGATCAACAACCATTACGTAATGTTTACCCAGATGGTGTTAAGAATGTTGATGCTTTGAGTAGTGAAGCTGTCAATTCTGATGTTCAAATTCCCCAACACATTTTGGACCAGTATGCTCAAGTGATCAAACCAAAAAATAAAATAATCAAAAAGGACACTGTCAAAACAGACGCAGTTTTCTCTGATAGCGGAGTCAGCTCTGAAAGTGAGAATCTAATTTCCGATGATCTGGAAGAAACTCCAGTTGTTTCAAACAAAACAAACAGTTTTAACTCCATCCGGAGCAACTTTGAAGTTACAAATACTCAAAATAAAGAAGAATTTCTTTCGAATCGACGGAAAGTATTGAAACGAAGTGTCGATGATGAATACAATCAATATTTCGATGAGAAATCAAGTTCTGAACGATTGCTAGAAGATACTGAGTCATCGACAAGTACGCTTATTGGTATCACAAATGATTCAACCAAAGAATCATTGACAACCAGTTTGCCTATCGAAGGTGGCGATAAAAACTCCCTTACAGACACTTTGAAAAAAGTTCTTAAACAGCCACTGCCTCCGGGCCCACCTCCCAAAAAACCGCCGAGAACTTTTGCCATACTGTCTCCTAACCAAGCATCTACTTCTAAGTCACCAGATATACGCTTCGACTTTGAAACAGCAAAAAGAAAATTAAGAGACCTGAAAGTAAAAAGCACAAAGCAGCATCGGAGCAAAGAAGAATCCAAATTGATGCTGGCTAAGCTAGAAAATGCTTTACGTAAACACGAAACCAGTGGAAAAATCATGTCTCCACGTCCAATCAAAAAACTCAGTGATTCTAATTCTCTTTCAAATGATACAGACATCTCTTTGAATGATTCAAATGGAAGTTCTAAATCAATTTCAAAACTACCAAGGAAGTCGCCTACGAAATTTGACAAGTCCCTGAATGCTTCGAGCGATTCTAAACCTAAGGACATGCATTACATGTGCACGGAGATACTAGATTTGCATTTCCCCCAGCCAGGCAACTCGAGCAACGCAAGTTTGAATTCGTCCGAAGGTTTACACACGTCAAATTCATTTGCAAAATGCTTGAATTCTCTGAACTGCACAAGTAATAATAGTCTTGGAAAAAATACTTCGGGGCAGAATTACACAAAACTCGGCTCCTTTGGAAATAATTCTAACAGAAACTCTATGACGAGTATGTGCTGCTCTTGCAATTTTGACGCTAAGTCTTCAAGGAGTAGTGTTGAAGATATAACTAGCCCCAACGTGAGGCTGAGCACATTTATGCCTACTCTAAATAAGAATAACGATGGTTTAAATAATTCGCACAACTTCTGCGAGGCTTGCAAACAAAACCCTGGAACCCATCAATTCACATGCCATATTAATAATTGCTCTACGCCTGATGCAAAACAACCCGAAGAATCAAAGTCTACTTTCTTTGTGGATAGAAAAGCATTCAGTCGTAACTCTGACACAAAATCACAGTATGGAGTCTTGAAAAAGAGCAAATCTCAAGAACACATCTACGCTGAACCTTATGAGTTTCAACGCTTGCGACACGAACAAGAAATCCGTCCAAACATAAGTCCGCCGAGTAGATCCAGCTTTGAAATGAAACCTGCGCTGTTACGAAGTGGTACGCAGCTCGCAGATGGGTTTGCTAGAGTGAGAGATCCAGATTTCACCAAGATCATAACCAACCCTCCTGTACAACAGAATAAAGATATCTTTGGAAATCCACGACGGCTTTCTTCGTCGAATTACAACTTTGAACAAGTTGATATTCCGGAAAAGCAAACATCGGAATACGCAAGTACAAGTCTTAAAAGTTTCCAGTCTGATTCTCACAAAGACTACAATGTAAGAGATTACAAGACTTTGGAATTAAATAGAAGAAGTAAAGATTTTAATAAGAGTCCTACAGAATCCAACAGAAGAAGTTCTTGTGATTCCGGCAAAAACAATTCTACTTTTCAAAACTCTGGTTCTAAAGTCAAGGATATGCTGATGAGGCTTGAAGGAGGAAGAAGCAGTCTTAGAATTGTCAGGAAGAAGGATAGCGATGAAACTACATTCTCAACGGGAAGAAAATTTCATCATCGTGAAATGAGTTCATCGCCGATCCGGGACACCGATCACCGGGCCGATGAAATCAAGAACGATGAAGCAATCGAGAGGAGATTGAGCTATTTGGTAAGCCTATTATTTCAATAATACTATCCTTTTTTATCATGATCTAAACGTTATCCCACATTATTATTCCAGTTATTGGATATTATTTATCGTCACTGTTTATAAATTTTGCCTTGTATTGTGGGATATACTTTAGTTTGATGTTTTTTTTGGAATATTGTCTACTGGAACTGATTGGGCAAATTTTTGTAGAAAACGGCCAATGACTTGCCTTTTCAGGGTAATAAAGAATAATTGATTTTGTAAAGCTTGCAATAATGCTTTTTATATTTTGTGCCATTACCTGCAATATCGAAAATAATGATCTCTAAGAGGATTTAGAAAGCTAAGTTGTTTTCAACCTTTGAAGTAACACTAATTTGTATGCACCGAGTTCAAATCCCACAGAGGGTGCCGACTCACGTTCCTTATTCAGAAATGACTGACGGTATGTAAAAAGAGATAAATATGGTAAAGAATCTATAACTAAGTAATTTTTGAATCAGTATTAATAAAAAATGATGTTCCTATTTCTTCCATCTCTGTATATTGAGAATGAAGTGGCTCCGGGCAGTTGGGACTCTTGTGTGATATCACAAAAAAACATTTTCAAAGGGACTTAATACAATGATTTAAATTGAGTTTTCCATGATGATTCGAGGCACCATGTTTTTTTGTACATTTTTTTATTTCTTTGTGAACATTGTGTACTATAGATAATTTTTTATTATTATCTTTTAATATTTTAAATCACAAATTTATTGTAGATATTCAGATGAGTTCTGAATAATGGTATCTTTCGATAGATAAGAACTTACATTTATTTTTTAAGTAAATAGTGTTTTTTGTTCTCAGTCATCAATGAACCTGACTGTACATCACCCGTATTTAAGATAATTACCAAGACCCTATGACTGGGCATAATCATTGCAGCATGATTAGATAGTAATGATAATGGCATGTCGTTTCCACTGGTATTTCGATAGAGATTGCTCGGAGCAACTTTCCAATGAATAATTAATTGATATCTCGCTCTCTAAAGCTTTCTATCGCAGAGAGGAAAATACCTGCATTACAGACCACAGACACAGCATCCAGATCGATATGTAAACATAACGTATTTTTAATTTAGTTTTAGCTTTAATTTTCTTATTACCAAATTAATAGTTAGATAGCCAAATGGTTGTAGTTTTTCTTTGAAAACAATAAATGAGCACCGGAATCAACGTATAGCCTGGCATTCAATTGTAGATATTTATTATTTTGGAACTACAAAATGTCTTTACTATGGTAACACAAAGCTCACTTCGTCTTTGAAATGTGTTCTTCAAATTCGAATGTTTTCACCGTTTATTTTGTAGAAACAACGCAAAAACATAATAATTTATTTTTTCACTTTTTTTTTTAAAATTTATAATTTTGATCTTTGATTTTAATTATGTTTTTTATTTATCTCACATCTAATAGAATAGTTATTTCGATACATAAATTTCCGAAATTCGAAATCCTCCTTGCAAAGCGTTAAATAATGAAAACGTTTAATCATAAATTTGTCTTGGAATATGATGCAGAATCATCTCCTTTCGGAACGTACCACTAATTTCTGAACATCGCTTGGTTTAAGTCAAAAATATGAACGCGGACCATTGTGTTTTTTTTTTTACGAATTACGATCATTTACCTGTGAGCCATCTTGGTGATACCATGAACATTTTAAACGATCGCTGCGCCCTCTTCTTCGTCTAATATTAAATGTCAGAGTGTAGCCATCTTGGTGATACCATGAACATTTTAAACGATCGCTACGCCCTCATTTTTGTCTAATATTAAATGTCAGAGTGTATAAGTGATCGATTCAAGGTGTGCGCGCAACATGGAGGAGGCTACTTAACTGATTTTTTTTTAAAGATCCTAATCGAGTCAACTAAATTGTATTTACCACTTTTTTTTAATGTACCACACAAGCGTCCCAACTGCTTCCAACTGAGCCAGTGAGATTATGGCATCTCCGGCCGAAGGTATTGAGGAGGGGTTAGATGGGGAAGAAGGAAGGTGGGGAAGTACCTGGCTATTCAGATCCGGTCACCAAACACGGCTAAAGCCATTTCAAGCAACGTTTCTATTCTGAATGGTGGTATTTCACCAGGGCGATACTGACAGTATCTACCACTATGGAATGTGCCGCAAATGTGCTAAATATTATTTTAAATAAATAAATTGTGAAATAACATAATTTAATCAAATAAAATTTATTCTCCACTTAATTGCACTGTCCGCGAGAGGAACGTGCAATTAATTTGACTTAAAATTAACTAAACGTTTATTTCTCTTTCCATATCTAACCTCGGTCGCTGACCTCCTCTGTCTCCTCCCAAATTCCATCTTATACCCTCCATTACCTTAGTGAGCGGGCTTAAATATAAGATTGCTATCGGCAAGTGCTGCTACCACATAAAACACAGTTTACAATTCTTTGAAATAAAAATAAATAAAAGCCCTACAGTAGCAATAGGCAGCCCGCTCACTGGGTAGAGAGGATTATCTCCACATTCATGCACCTCTAACCACAGTTGAAACAGGAAGAGGGAGAAATGTTCCCTGGCACTGTACACAAAAAATTTACAATACGATATAATAACGTTTAATTGACACTGATCACTTTCCTTGCTACCGGTTACGTGTAACATAGGCACAAGGCTTACAAAACCGTGTAGTTACGACCGTATTGTGAATTACGATATCAAAATCATCAATTTTGCATGATTTCACCAAGAAAAAAGATTTGTCATTTGTTTTGCCCTCTTTTCCTTTATTCTATGGCTATCTTCTAATTATGTACCAATAACCGATAATGTAAGCTTAATTACAGCTTGGCATTCAATTGTAGATGTTTATTATTTTGGAAGTACAACTTTTCATTAGCAATAATAATAATAACTTTATTGTAATTAAGTTTTACCATAACTAAAATGCATGTATAATAAAGTGTACAGTGGTTTCTAAAGTAGACATATAAAAAGGAAAAGTAGAAAATAATATAATAACAGTAGGTAATATGTAAAGAACAGAAATGCATAGTTATAAGTTGAAGTTTCACATAACCCGCCTCACTAGGCTAGCCTGTGTTGAGGCAGTCATTTTGCATATTATTATATACATTTTTATTAAGATATGTTTCGTAAATGGTTAAATCTTCGAAATTTAAAAAAAAAAATACTGTAGAAACACCAACGGTCTTTGACGTTTTGATGTTAGTTGTCAAAAAATCGTATCGAATTATTATCACCGATCACTATTTTTACTTTAGTCGTTTATGGTTTTAATTCATTTAAAATTAATAAATCAATAAACAGTGGGAAGTGTATTTCTGAGCTTTAAGCAGAATTTCAAGCAGGGAAGCTAGTGTCCAACTTAGAAGATGTTTACAAACGAACTGTTGAAGTCTGTCAACAAATATTATGTTAAGGACATTTTTGTAGATTTATGACTATTTTGAAACAATTATAAGTATGTAGATTCTGATTCGAGGTTATCTTTCACATTGGAGTTTAACAGTTTATTAATAAACATAGAATAACACCCAAAGGAAGTACATCGTAATCCCTTTTTTTAACATTTTTATTTTATTTATAATTTTGATCTATGAATTTGGTTTTCAAATTAAAATCGCCTTTCTACATAATAATAAAAAAAATTAAAACCTAAAATTGTCTAAGAATATGATGTAGAGTTACCTCCTTTCTGATAGTACCACTGATTTCTGAACACCGTTTGGTTGAAGTAAAAAATATGCACTTGGACCATTGTGCTTTTTAAGTTACTTTGATTTTCCTATGAGTTATCTTTGTGTGGCCTTTTAAAACCTTTAACGATCACAGAGCCCTCATTTTTTGTCTAATTTATGCCAGACTCTAATGTAGGTTTTATTTTAAGTTAGTGCATTTTTCGAGGTTATGATTTTATATGTGCTGACATCCTCAATAGGGAATTTGAGTTTTTTTTATTATCCCTTTTTTATCAATATTCATCTCAAAACTTAAATACACGTATTTTTGTGTGTGTGTGTTTTTTTTTAAATTCATTTTCATAGTTAAATTAATTCAAAAAGTATGAATTTTTAAACGCCGCCAAAACGGACAGAATCCAGGCGGAGGTGCGCGTGACGTCATCCGTACAGAACGATACCCGACCGATAAGGACAATTTGTATGGAGATTATTTTTTTCTTCAATGAGGAATTCCAGTATATTTTTTTATTAATGTGAAACGTCTTACTTATTGAACGGTTTTTTTGATAACATCAAAATTTCATACGAAAATTGATTTTTAACGTTTAATTTTTGTATCTACCGCCAAATACCGAGGAGCCATACGGTATGGCTGCCAGCTGTTAACGCAATCTAACCCATTACGCTTACATCATCATCGTAAGAAAGGGACGGTTAGATAGTTTCGGCATATAGAGCGAATGAACGAAGAAAGGAGTGTAAGGAGAATGTATGACGCGAATGTAAGTAAAATTTAAGTATAAAATTGAAAAATCGACTTAACTTCCCTATTAGAGAAGAGGAAGTTTGGGAAGTACTCAGATCTGGTCACCAAACACGGCTAAAGACATTTCAGGCAACGTTTCGATTGTAAATGGTGTTCTTTCACCAGGGCAATGCTGAGAGTATCTACCACTCCGCTATTGCGTTTTGGTTCGTTCAACCTCAGCTACAGACGTACAACTAACTTTAGCCTTATTCAAATTTAATTTTTGATACGAGTATATTGTTTGTAAGGTAACAAATATGGTCATCTTGGAGTTGGGTCATCATTCTTGGGTACCGTATTTTATTGTTGAACTGACTAACGGAACAACATGGATGCTTTCGGTTTGCATACAACGTTATTATGCAACCATCATATAATAGGGCATGTCCCTAATTTGTGACCGTTTTTCATTATCATTTTTCAATCGTGACTTCAACACCACACTTCTATTGTAGGAGGCACCGACGAGATCAACCGATCAATGCATTCTGCAGTGTTGCCATCATGAAATCTACATATCCGCTAGAACGTACAGTCGATTCCGTCAGATTTTGTCAAAACTGACTTGGATTTCCGCCAGATATTCCGCTGAGCACTAAAACCACGAACAAAAAGCGTAACAGTTATTGATGACGGGGTTTTTTAGGTTTTGGTTTTTGATTTTTGTCATCAATCTGCCGAATTTAATAGTCTCCTTTCTTCAATTAATAATTTTGTTCGATTCCGTCAGAAAATCCGTTATCTTTGAAATTCCGTTACATACAAATTCTCTTGTTTCGGAGACACTCGAATCCGCTAGAAATGACGGGAAATCCGTCACGATCACACCACTGGTATTCTATGGGCATGTCTGGTGTGTACTGAATTAAGGTCAATTAATTGAATTGATAAAACTTTTACAAATATCTGAATTCTTTCTCGAAGTCAATCCCATTGGCCTTTCTGGGGCCATTAGATCTGTATGAGCTAATAATTTATAAAATAAATATATAACAGACATCTTACATATATATTTAACATTTGGTAAATATATTTCTTAATTTAACGGTCAGCCAAAAATACACCTTTGCAGGTTGCTAACTCAAGAAATACTACAAATGATTTATCTGTATATTCAATACGGGTAATTAGTAACACGCATAAGGCTTCAAAAGACAATAATCCTCAAACTGTAATCTTTTAAATTCTATATATGAAATACATACTGGAATGGAAGAAAAAGCCGGGAATGACCTGGGAAGACGTGGCATGATCAAGTGAATCAAATACTTGAGTCGAACCATGTCAGAATTCAGAATAACAGAAGAGGATGTATGAGACGATGTATAAATGTGAATGAAGCAAGAAGTGTATTTGTTTGGTGAATCGTTCTCTCTCTCTCTACCCTTGTGGACAAACGACGTAGTTAGTTTCTGGAATTTTAGATAAAACATTGAAAACTGCACCTACTTTCAGACAATATTGTATATGACAGCATAGACTGTTTTATCTCCCGGCCTGCAGGACCAACTTGCCAATGGTCATGCCGGTGGGGAGGGCAATCTTGCCGTTTAATAGAATAACTTCTGATATCGACATATTTAGTATCAATGAAGCTGCGTTTAAACATAAAGCTTTGTTGCTACTTGTATAATACCAGTATGTGTTGTATGCAATTTACTGAGATTATGTATGTCTACCTTCTTTCTTTTAATTTTTATTATTTTTTAATGGGTTCCATTTTATTGGGGTACACGACTTTTTTGAAAACAAGTAACGGAAGTGAGTTTAGATATTTCTTAAATATATGCAATTGTTCGGATTTCAGGATGCTATGATCGAAATATTTAACATGTTTCGATATAATAATAATAATGTTTTAATGTTTGTAGGTACCTACCGTATTATAATAAAAAAAATTTAAAAAAAAACTACACTACCATCGCCACCGACTACGAAGTTAACCATGTCAAGCTGTAGATATTCTGCGGCCTGTGAACATATTGAAAATTGATAAATTGGCCCTTCTGCTAAAAAGGTTGTCCATCACTGATTTAGGAGGACACAGAATTGGACTCCTATCTTGAGTGATTTATTGACAGTTTGCTTGTATTTCGCAATATTATCGTTAATTTATAATAATTCATCGTATTGACCAATTTAAAATGATAATTTCATTTAAAACGTTCGCCTTGTTCGATTGAGGTTTATTTAATTTAATAATTTAGTTGCGAATATATCTGTCCCTCTTTTCAACGCGAAATGTCAAAATCAACGGTACAAAATATGTACAAGTTCGACGAACTCGATTTTTACACAAAGTGTTTTAAAATGTTATTAATTTTATTCAATAAAATTTTATTGCGAGTGGGAAATAACACTTAAGTCATTTGATAATTATTAGTAATTAACTATTAAATCGGAAAAAAACTCGACTTTATAGCTCTTACCTTCCCTCCATGTATTATTATTATTTTTTATGATGGGTTACGGGCATTTTAAACGTTGCTTTTTTTCATACCCGTATGGAAACTATATCTGAACTCAAATGAAAAATCTTGCTTTGTACAACCATTATTTTCATACATATTTCCAGATATAGTTACCATAATAATAATTTGGGACTGTAACTTAATCGTAAAAGAATGGCTACACACCTTCATGAAAAGCCAAAAAATAATTAAAAAAAATATACACAAATTTCACAATACCCAACAGAAAAACACGTTCGTAATCATTAATAAAAATAGTCTACCTTTAATCTTTTTAGCAAAGTTTAAAATATATTCCGAAATAAACACGCAACATTTCCACAAAATACGTAAAATTATAGTTTCGTAAAACGATGACAGCTGTCAAATAAAGCGCGCCAAACCGTACGACAATCAGTATAAAAAATAAGCCACATCCTTTTTATCACGAAAAGACAACCTATATGGAAACTGGACGGAAAAAAGCATCGTGTGAAACCTACATAAGAATTGTTTTGTGTATGTATAATTTATAAATATCATAATATGTAATTGTTTATAAATATCATAATATGTAATTGTTTATAAATATCAAATATCATATCAGGTAATTTAATATCATAATATGTAATTGTTTAAAAAGAGTTCGTCTTTATTTTCTATCCGAAGAACTATTAATTGTACGCTTGTACATTATTTAGTAAATAGCCACCTACTTAAAAGATTAACACCGTCAAAAAATGTTATAATGGATCGAAAAGATAACCTATCTACATTTTACCAAATCTATCCAATGAGATCTGGAAAAAATAATCTATATATAAATATATAAAGAAGTATGTTTGTGGTTGGATGCGTGGGTTTGTTTCTTTATAAAAATATTGAGTTTTATTCCGAGCTTGGTGAGATTTTGCATACATGATTTTCGAAAGAAGAAGGAGGTCACTGTCTACATGACATTTCGAAAAACTACCCCACCCCATTTACAAAAAAAATCAGAATTTTGGTAGTTCTTGATCAAATTTGGGTGGGGTGGGGTTGGTGGTGAGGATAAGGATGGGGTTTCACGTTTTGGGTAGGGATGGGGTTTGACGGTTTGGGTAGGGATGGGGTGGGGGTAAGGGTAGGGTGGGGGTAAGGGTAGGGTGGGGGTAAGGGTAAGGGTAGGGTGGGGGTAAGGGTAAGGGTAGGCTGGGGGTAAGGGTAAGGGTAGGCTGGGGGTAAGGGTAGGGGTAGGGTAGGGTGGGAGAAGGGATATTGTAGGGGTAGGGGTATTGTAGGAGTAGGGGTTGGGGTAGGGGCAGGGGCAGGGGCAGGGGCAGGGGCAGGGGCAGGGGCAGGGGCAGGGGCAGGGGCAGGGGCAGGGGCAGGGGCAGGGGCAGGGGCAGGGGCAGGGCAGAGGCAGAGGCACAGGCAGAGGCAGAGGCAGTGGCAGAGGTAGGGGCAGAGGTAGAGGTTGATGTAGGGGTAATGCATCACAACCTCAAAACTTTCCTCTAAACCATTCATAACCCCGGGCAACGCCGGGTACTTCAGCTAGTAAGTTTATAATTTAACAGCAATGCATTTATATTTCAGCTATTATTTTAATACAATAATTTCAAATCACACCGCCATATTATAACCCAGTTGGGTACCTTTACACAACTGGGAAGTAATTCCCCAGACATGCATTCATCGGTGAATCATAGAATCAGAACATAAACATTACAGGAAGGACTTCTATCCAATTCCTGTTAGGAAATTCCATGGATGACATAGTGAAATTGTTATTTATATCAAATGAATACGTTATTCAAGCATGTTCTCAGAAATAGTTAATACATTTTATTGTAAAAAGTAGCGCGCAGGCCCATGGAAAATCACGGGATATTATAATTCTAGGATTTGTGAAGTTGAATGTATAAACTGTGAGTTTAAAAATTAAAATAGCTTCACGGCCTAGAATCCAACCCCGGTCAACTGCTTGAAAGCAACTATGCTGACCATTACACCGCCGGTGATTGAACTTATTTTACGTATTTACTGTGTAATGTTTTTCCATGTTTTTCTTTTTTTTTCTCTTATTTTACGTATATATTGTTATTTTTTGTTTGTATTATTATCACTTGTGGAACGTATTGCATTGCACTACCCCTGCATACCTTCTGTAATAAAAAAAACTATTATTGTAATTTAAAAAAATTACCACATAATATGTGTCCTATAATATCTAACAGGAAATATAGACGATATTCTTTGATAATCATTAGTAAATATAATATAATTACGTCTATCATTATACACACATCACTTATTTTGAAACTACCGTCCTTTCTTCAGAGTAGCACAACCAAATGTTTACTAAATATGTCAGCGTCATTTGTGCAAACAAAGGGCATTGATAGATTATTCTAATCAATATATATCGCCAGGAAAAATGTTATAAAAATATTAATATATTATGATAAAGCCGCAAAATCATGCGTCGTCGTGACATTCGCGTAGCTTTTTCGTCAAGATAACGTTTATGTCAACCATTTTCAGCTCGCATGAGCTATGGTGCTTTGGAATAGCCGTATTACCAAATAATACGTCATTTTATGGTTCGTTCCATACTCAACTGTTCAAATAGAAACGATTGTCAATTTTATTAACATTTTTGATTAATTATTATTTTTGTTTGTGTTTATAATTTGTCTATTATTACATTATTATTGTGTTTTATGTTTATCGTTTGTCTATATACTTGACATTACTATTTTTTAGTATTCTGAATATTCCTGATGAGGAAAGCATCGCTTTCGATACATGTTGATATGTTTATATTAATAAAGTGGTGACTACAAAGTAATTTTTAATTCCGATAAAAATTGAAGAAACAGTAGTGTTGGACGTACCCGAGTATTAAAACTAGTAAATTGTATATTATGTTAGCTGATGTGTACCCGGCCTTGCTCAGGATTTTTTTTTAATAAAGTGTGAAGTTATGAATTCTTGCTTATCGTTTGGGTGCCATAATTGATTTGACATAGAAAGTAATGCCTTGTGACGACTATTACTATCTCTAAACAATGAAACAAAGAAATATGTTCATTTGAAAATTTTATTTTATCCAAAAATTTATTTTTCCAAATGTATCTAAATGAGAAGTTCTTAATTAGGTACCCACTCAGTATTTTTCATTTTGAAAATGAAAATATTCTACCCAAACAAACCTTAGTATGTAATCTGTGGCTAACCAGAGTGGTATATCTATGGGCTAACCTCAATACAACATGGCGGGTTCAATGTTTTTCATACTAATTTTCAAACAGTTTTACATATTGGATTTCATTAAAAATACTCTCTCCCGGCACTACTAAGAGCAAACTGTGCTATTTTCAGCGAAACCGGACGAGTAATTTTCTAGAAAATCGAGAACGAGGAGACAAAAATTCATTTATGTACGTAGATTAGTAATTAACATTAACATGTACCGTGAATATTATTTAACTATTAACAGTAATAACTAGTATTAAATTAATTTAACTAGTATTAAAATATGAGATATAAATTGTTAACTATATTGTAAACACCAATGTACGTACACCCATATTTATCATTAATAAAAAAATAATAAAATTAAAATATATAGTTATTATGTCAGGTGCATGATATAGGTTTGGGGGAAGCAACAGGTAAACTAAAAACAGTTTCTCGCTTGACAGATGTTCGGGGATACTAAGACTAAGCGGTTGGCTCCGTCATTATATTTGGACAATAATTACATGTTCTCTGTTTGAGGAAAGAGCCACATTTGAGATTTTTACCGGTGGACTGATGGAATGTTTCGTAAAAATAATAACTGCGTCAGTATTTTAGAAGTTTGTGTATGTAATAAGAAAAAAACTCACGTAAGTGACGCGGTGTCGCTAGTAACGAGTTTTGTGGATACGAAAATCTATGGATTGTTAAATGGTTCGTTAGTTCCTCATTTGGACTTGAAAGATAACCGTTAAGGCGATGCAATGGGAAGTAATGCAAAATCAATAACTAATAAGGACAAACAAATAAAGGAAAAAGGGAAGATAAGATAGGTATTCCTATTGTTCAAGACGCCATAGCACATTCCACCTGAATACTTACAGAAATTAATATTGTCTACTTTAGTCCTCTGCCTCAAATATGTCGACTATATAATAAGATACAGTGTGCTAATGTAGACATTTTGTCGATAATTTATAGTTTCAAAAAAAAATGTCCTGCTATTACTTAAAAATTATATTATGTATCACTTGTGTCTCTTGTTTCTATTGTATTATGTACCATTGAGTGAGTTTTTGTAATTTTATGTTTTGTGTATATTAATTATATATTATTGTTATATGATTATTTTTAATTTGTGCATATTAACTGAACTTTTATAACTGGGTCGATCTCACGTAAGCGTGAACATCTGTAAAAACCCACTATCAATAAATAAATAAATTGGGATCGGGAATACTCTCGATATACACTCGTATCGCTCTCAATGTTACATTACTTCTAGTATATCAATTATGATTGGTAAACATGCGAAGGACTTCAGCCTTATATTTCCATAAGCTAACATTGAAAATATCAAAATTGCTTATGGGGGAGAGGGACGTCGGACAAGGATTATTTATTAATTCGATATAATGAAAATGCTATTACGCAATACGATAAACATAATGTTTTTAAGGAGAATAATATATTTTAGATATTTTGAAAATTTACACACCATATAATAATATCAAATCAGAAATGCGACCCTTTTCTGACCGTCCTACTTATGTTTTACAAAATATTTTAAAATATTGAATATCCTCAAAAAATACTTTGACGGTTTTTCTAAAATTCAGATACTAAATTTAAAAAAAAATAATGATTAGGGTGTAGTTTCATTTATTCATAAACACTAGCTTTAATGTTTTTTAAAATGCGGATTACGAAACTTTGGTCAGGTTTATTTAAAAAAAAAATGGATAGGATTGCAATTATTTTTCTCCACTTTTATAATTATTTTCATATATAATATAAATAGAGCTTGTACGGTATGTTTGCGTGCCAATGTCGAAGCGGTTACACAATGAAAGTAATGCGTTTGGTGTGTAAGCAGAAACAAAGGCGGGGAGCCGCTGTGCGTAGATACGCAGCAACAGTTTGGGTGAATGATGCACGTAACACTTGGCCTCTCCCTCGGCACTTATTTGTGGTATAAACAATATGGAACCCAATGCTGATCCTTATGGTACCCCGTAGAAGGAATTGATTGGCTTAGTGACTGTTCTAACCCGCACTATCGTGTCAAGGGTTGTGCAGGAGTTGTTGCTGAAGGCGGCTTATTGCTTGTTAAATATCGTAGGAGTTTGCTAATTGGTGTTGTAGAAAAACAATTTTATTGGTAATTTATCAGGCAACTGCGAAAATCCTGAAGTCATCGATATTTTGCAGAGTGGTTTTTACTCGAATGACTGTAGTAGTGGTTTTCACTCAAAAAAATGCCCGTCTTTTGAATGACCGGACAAGAAACGATAGCTTCAAACAGATCAACAACCTGATCTTAAATACGTATTTCCGTTCATCATTCATCATTACTCACCCGGTCTTTGTATGCCGAGAACATCGGGTACAGTTAGTCCCCGGGTATGCAGTGTTAAGTGTACCCACATTGTAATTCTAATTAGTGGCCCGTACGAAGAAAATCTCCGTCTCGTGTACGTACTAATTGTGGGAAATATTCAGACCTTTATCTGGGCTGATATACCCACAGATATAAAAAAGATGCTAATTTCTTCTGTGGCCTTCACAACGCTTTCGTAAAATTATATTTAATTATTTTAAGGGGATAATGATTCATTTTATATCCTTAATTAATCCTTTTTGTTCTTGAACGTGTTTGATGCCTTTTGTTATTTGAAGCCGCTTTAACATTTTGGTATACGTATTTTTTAAAGATGAATAGCAAACAATATTTAAAAATCTCCTACTACCTTCACAGTAAGCGGAAAATGTTGCTTGTGTTGTGACGGAGGACTTAGCCAGCCGAATAATTAAACTCACGACGCCTGTGTGGGTCCCAGACGCGATGCCAACTCAGCCATTTAGCCACTCAGCGTTCATGAAGCTAGAGCTAGATTATGAAGCTGCAGTTTTTTTGATTCTGACCAGTAGCTACACTTTGTTTTAATAATGGTGCTATTTTGATTGTCTGTCCCGGTGTTATATTTATTTACTTGTTTACGGACTAATGTTTCATTATAACATAACATAATATAGTACGAAATTATGAACAGTGGAAATTATTTAAAATATGATAGTACATTATACGGTATGAATAAAGCAATGACAAAGAATAGAACAAAAATATTTATTACCCCGAACTAGATTTCGATGAATCCATAATAAGTGACACGAATAGAAGATGTTACCGAAAAGTTCATTAATTTAGGTAAAGACAGATAAAAATGTTTTTTGTTTTGTTATCATGCTTTGATTAATTGCCTCATAATAATAAAAATGATGAATTATCAACGGAGCAATCGATTCCCAAGAAGAACGTATTTTGGTAATCTGAATTTTAGCTTTATCGTAATCAGCAGTACGTATTACCAGTAAAATTATTTTTAACTCCGGGACGTCGTATAAGTTATTGGTACCGTAAACCAAGGTTACTTTGTCCTTTAGGGTGTTACTTTAGCCCACCCCGAAAAAGTCCTTCCGGATAATATTTATTTATTGTATAATATACGCCCTATATGGACTTTTACATATAAAGTTAGTTATAATAAACAGGTGCAAAACACATCACAGTGGGTTCGAAGATATAAGACATAAGTATCGAAAAAATACGGGAATAACATAGTGTAAGTACCATTCTAATAATAATAATAATAGTAATAAGTTATTACGAAAGGAGGAAAAGGGATGGAGATGGGAAGAGGAGGAAGGTTAGGTTGGAAGAAAGCCCCTAAGTTGGAAAGCCAGTGTTACGAAAATGAGGATGTCAGGTAAGGGGAAGAGGAACTTTGGGTTACGAGGGGGAGTTATGGGAGACAATTATATCGGCAGGACCTACCCTGGAGATGGTCTCTTAGATGTGAAGTCTGGTCCGGACATTAGTTTAGCTCAGATCGGCAGTGGCATTAGGTTCTCATCGTTCAGGGTCGTGAATCGATCGCAATCTTATAATTGGGTTGAGGGAGTCTCTAATTCTACGTTAAACGAGTCAAATAAAGTGCTTTCAAATCTCGAGTTTATTGTAAAGTCGGACAGATACTGTAAGTTAAGAACAATCGAGTAGTTAGTAGAAAAGTCCTATTCTAGACATGATTCTAACGTAAAATTTCTCTCTTTCTGATTTAAATCTCTAACCGGGTATTCCAAATATAACAAGGGCTGGAACAACACATTAAGGGGAGATGCTAAATCAGCTTACATGAGGTGATCTGGTCGGGTGGCGGGAGTTGTTGGCAATGACGCCAGGGTTGGACATCTCTGCACTGAATTGGCTTTTAATTGGTAAGTCACCATGTTGAGTGCTTTGGCAGCAAATGGCACGTCTAGCTTCGGGTTTCAACCCGCATGCATAGTACTTGGCCGAAACAAACTAGTAACACAAAATAGCCGTCTCTTTTCAGAGACGCAGTTGACTCCTTGAGCTCCAGACGGGAAGTGAGTTTCAAGGGCAGCAAGGAGCGGCCGCCAAGCCGCCGTGGCGCTCGCTTCGCTTGCTCCTGCTTTGTTAATTTATGATCTGATTGGTTAATTATGGAGGGAGATGATGCGATTGCTTGCCCAGCTCATTTGCCAAGACGAGTAGCTAGAACTCATCTCAGGGCCATCCTTTCGTTACATAACAAAGTTCAGAGGCGAAAAATCAAAACATACCTCACATTCACTGTTACTATATGCAAACATAGAAGAGATAGTTAATAATATTAATAGGATAATTTGTATAGCGCCGTTTTTTTCGTAATATCACCTCAAGGGCGCTGTGACGTTGCTACTATAATAATGACTGGCATATATGTATCTACTGTGCATCATTTTACTTACCTCACATCACAGATTTTTTTGATATTGGATAAAAAATCTAATTGGGACGAGGTAACCCAATTCCTGTCCCAGAAGCCTTCGTCACAGAATTACCCCACACTGTATGATTTTCTGTAAATAATATTAAAAATCGGTTTTGTGTTAATTGAAATGCATTTAATGTGGATAAAAAATAATGAAAAAATGATACTGTGTTTTTGAATACATTATTTGAACAAAAAAAACAAATAAGCGTAGTTATTATCATATGTTATTTTTTAATATTTACAATTTATTTTCAAATAACACGAGGGCAACAATCACATGTTATTTTAAATTATACATTAGAGATTAAAGTTTTTTTAATTTTTTTATATTTTCGAATTTCTTATATATATATTTAATATTATTAGTTTTTTTTCACAACGATATAAAATGCACTGCAGGGTAAACACTTTTTTAAAATGTAGATATTTAAAAATATATAATGTATTTTTAGTGATTTTTATTGATTAAGGCGATGCAATGGGAACTAATGCAAAATCATGTGTTTTCGGTTTGAGAATTTGATGGCCTAGAAATATCGTAGACGATTTAATTAAATACTGCAAGTAGAACACGCTTTGACCTTTCGTATAACCGTTCATTTTTTGTTGTCTTTTTATAAGCCTAGAAAAAAATTAAGTATCAGACATTAAAAAAATGTTTAAAGCGCAAACTCTGCTACTTACGATCCCCCTTTCCGATGTTTTCCTATTTGTGGTAAATTAAGTTTTTTAGAATATGACCGTAAAACATTTCAGTAATTATGTCTGAGCTTTACAGAATAGAATAAAACAAGCATTTTGTTGATGATTTTTTTACGTAAATCGAAACATGCGGCCGATGTTAAGCGGGACTTCCAACCTTGTCGCCACCTGCATAAGGAGCGCGTGATTTCGTTGAAATTTTAGCCGGTGGATGGCCTTAAACGTATATTTCTCAGTTGGTTAAAAATACGAATGGATCCGGAAAAAAAGAGATATTTTCACCAAAATTACCCCAGTTGACGGTACTCTTTAACAGAAAATTTTGCTATTCCGTTACTCGGGCTTTATATCACGACAAGGAATATTTCTTATCTAACCTGTAAATGTTGTGCCGATTGTCGTGTTCTGTAAATGAGTGTATTTATTTATTGCAATCGGGTCTCTAGTGATAACTAATTGTGTGCTCGGAAATTAGCAAGACCAATAATGCAGGTATTTTAAATAATTTAACAATTTAATTTCCTTGTGCTTTTACGTGTAACATTTTTAAAATCGTAACTTACGATATTAAAAAAAATCTTTTCAAATCCTGAAGAACGATCAATTACACCTCCCTATAATGTATTATATAGTACGATTATTTTTATTCCTTTTTGAAAATATCATATTTTTTGATTTCGAATCTAAATTTCTCGGTTTTCATCCAGGCACGTCAAGTTTCATTCCGTGTTTTTTCACTGGTAAGAAAATAATCAACTTGTTTTTATTTATTTTTTGTTAAATTGAAATATAGAGTAGATACCCCCCCCTTTCTCTTTCAAGACGGTGAATAATAATTACAGGTGATTAATTTTAGAAATCAATTTTTTGATTGCTGATTCTTCCGGACGAATTTTCTGTGGCTCTATCCTGATCCAATTTTTGGCTCCCAGGGCTAACCGAATTGCTTTATTTTGAATTTTTTTTATCTTTCAATAGAGAATTCGGAAGAGTGCGCCCAGATAGAGCTTGCGTATGTTAGTTTTATACATTGTTATTGAGAAAATTGCATAAATAATTGAAAATTCTTCATTAGTTAGATGCTTTCACCACAGATACGCTTTTTCATAGGTAAAAACCAAAAAATATGCCATAATTATGAAACAATACAATTGGACTGACCCGAGCAGACTTCCGTTATGCAGTCATCCTCTATTGTCTAAAATAACGTAGAAAATAATTATTTTGTTTTTACAAAATTCTGTTCGTCTGTCATTGAATTCAGTATCATTAATTGTTACTCGGAGATGTTACGAAATGGATGCTGAATTTGAAAGTGCGTAATAAAATTGATTTCAGTGGCGTAGTGGTTAAGCTTCTTGACACTGAATCCGGAATAAAAATATTAAATATGTACTCCTTTAAATTAAGCAAATTCATTTTGTGTCGTCATTTTAATTAAAAAAAATTTTTTTGTTTAAACTTCGATGTTGTTGACATATTTGGCACATCAATGTTACAGTATAAGCATGCATTAGTACGGGTTTTTTCATCGAGTAAAACTTGGTTATTTGAAACTATTTAACTCTGGATAAAAGCGTCAAATTATGTTGTTTCTTTTTATTTATCTATTATAATACATATGTAAATTTTCAATGCTATTTGTAAATATCCATGTAAAAGCCTGTAATGGTCGTAAATAAATAAATAAACCACTCTTTTAATAAATATATATATACATATTTCGAAACCAATGGTTCCTTCGTCGGGATACAATGTATACTGAAAAATAATGACAAGCATTGACAAATTATAAACAAGACAAAAATAACAATAAGTGGCGAGAGAATGTAAATAATTGGGTTTTAATATAAAAAATAATTATATCAGTTATTATAATATTTATAAATTATTATAATATTTATATTAGAAACTAGAAATTCAAACAAAATCGAGAAAGAACAAAGGCAACAAAATAACAATAATTATTCTGAATATGCGTATTAATGAGAAAATAAATTTAAAAATTACTATTTAAAAAAAGGTTATTTATTAATAATATTTAATTGACAATCAAAATTTATTCTAATTTCTAAAATTTCAATTTTATCTAGTTATGAACCAATTGTATTTTCATGCCTGCGGGATTATTTCATCCCCGATTGGGGTAGTTTTGGGGCTGAACAGAGTGGGGAACAGAAGGAGATGGAAAGAGGAAGGTTGGGAAGTACCTGGCTATTCGCTCTGGTCACCTAACACGGCTAAAGCAATTTCAAGCAACGTTTCGATTCTCAACGGTGGTCTATTACACCTGACGATACTGAGCGTATCCACCTTTGTGTTGATATCGCGGGTTGAGAACATTTTCGGTTTCATGTGTATCAAACTCGAAGCGTGTGTTACAAATGCGACGGTGTGCCAAATCTAATCGGCTTTGAAATATTTCAGCAAAAATGATTTAGCATCTTTAACCATACAAATACGTATTGTAATTGGTAAGTGTCACTTGGTCACGTCGCTGAAAACTTTCTACGCTGTATCATTCACAGTCATAACGTAAAAACCACAATTGCTAAGTCACACACACCGGACTTCGTGGCTTCGATATTTACTTCGACTGTACAACTGCAGTTCCGCGTTGTTCCGGGCTTCGGTCTGCGGGGTGAAGAGTGCCCTGATGGTAGCGTACCTCAGATAGGTAAGGTCACCAGAAGAAGAACCAGTCATGACTACAAAACAGCGTAATGTTGACACCAGTTCTGTGTGATGTTGAATATTTCTGCTCGCCCGCCATGCTCTAAAATCTGCATAATTAGCACACCTTCAACCAGTGGCGTGCATTGCCCTATGACCAAAGGTTTGGTTTTTCGAGTTCGGGTATAGATTGTGCACTGAATATTTGAATATATTATAATTTTATTTTTTAAAGAAAAACACAAATTCCCGGGTAATGAATAACCGGACAATATTTGGAAATCTCCTACTACCATCGCAGAAAGAGGAAGATGTTGCTTGTGTTGTGATTGAAGATTTAGCCTGTCGCGGAGTTGAACTCAAGACGCCTGTGTGAGACCCAAACGCGATACCAATTTAGTCACTGTCCGGTCATCTTTATATGGGTATCTTTTAATGGTTCCGGTAATCTTTTGATGGTTCGTTTTTCTTAGGGTAGGCTTAGCTTTTCAGCCTTTAAGGACTGCACGCCACTGCCTACGATAATGGTACACATATAATAATCCTCGTTCCTTTCAGCCTCACAACATAACTCATTTCCGTAGTCCCACTGGCTTTGGGCAATTGGAACTCTTGTGCGATATTTACGTAATTTTCGTTCTTGGTATTATGATGTTGCGTTCGACATGAAAACGTATTTAAATTCGATGCCAGATGTGGGGGGGCAATCGTACCCAAATTTTATGTCGAATTATTTTTAAATTTCACTAAATAGCGCCCCCATTTTAGTCTCGTTTTAAAGAGGAAGGATGAAAGTTTGTACCAGTACCGCTCGGACGTTAGTGGCCGAACGCGCAAAGAGGGATATACTTGAAGATGTTGCAACTTACCTCGGCCTCCAAGTGTGTATCTCAAAAACTTAAAAGAGCCTTTGAAAAATTTTGAAAATTACCGGATTTTCTTAAAATGTGGCGATATATGAGTATGAGGGTAAAGCACCAACGGAATTACAAAAATCGGACCTGAACGTGTAGAATACAACATTCCAAAGAGAATGACATCGAAAACGCCGGGTCCGTACCCAAAACCAACGCGCTGTACTGCCGTGAATATAGGCGACGTAAGCGCACTCTGACAATTAAGGCTGCTCTCTGACGGTCCGGTGAGGAACGAACTTTTCACTCGCTGCTGGAGACACTCCGCAGAAAAGTCCCACAATGGACTGCATTTCAAACCGTTACCTTACTTTAGCAAACTTGACTTTTCTGTGCAGTGTCTCCAGTAACGAGTGAAATGTTCGTTCCTTACCGGACCATCAGAGAGTGGGCTAAGGTTTCTACATACGTATACTATGCACATCGACCTAGACTACCCACGATCGACGTTTTCATGAAATTAACTGCCGCACTGTCCGACATTGCCTATATACAATTTTTTAATGATTGATGTTAATAAATAATATTGTTTTATACCTGTTTTTAGTAAAGGGACGTTAAAATATAAATACCAACGGCGTGCACTCCATAACGACTGAGAAGCTGTGCCTACCCTAAGAAACAAGAACCACAGTGAGAAATTATTAGAAGTATTTAAAAAGGCGACAAATTTCTAATCAAAATGTATTTTTTTCATGAATTTAGCACGATTATTTATTCAGTCGGCCAGTCGAGGGCACCCACCACTTTCCCGAACCGTTTTAAGGACTAGATGAATCTCTCTATCGGTTCTTACGGCAAGACTCTACTTTTTTTATATAAAAAATATGAAGCTACTATTAAATGATTCTAAAAGCCCCCGACGGTCCTACACGGCACAACATAGATTTATACATACCAAAACATTTACGTGTTCTCATCCAAAGCAGTTAGTTCTTGTTCTTGAAGCTAGTGGAGAGCCAACATTTATAAACAGTAACATACATTAGAAGAGGACAATCGGATGGAAAAAAAATCACTCACATTTTCATGGCAGCGTTCAATACAAGAACGGAATACACAGTTTCTGGCAAGCCACAGTCAGTCCAAATAAGAGACAGCAGGCAGTGGGATGGGAGGGTAGTCTCTCGAACCCTTCACACAATCCCCGGCGGTCCAGTGGCCAGACGTGGCCCCTGTGAAAACGGTAGGATAGTGGAAAAGAGACTTCTGAAGAACCCTGGGGACTATGTAACTCACTCCAGTCAACATGACTACAGGAGAATGGGAGATCAGTACCCTCTCTAGTACAGTCAGCCTTAACAATCAGCGGAAGTTCATAATAAAATAGTCTAACTAACTAACTAACTAACCATCACGCCGTTTCCCCGCAGGGGTAGGCAGAGAGGACGGACCGCCAAACAACTCGATCTTGGCATACACTTCTTGCTTCATTCACATTCATACAACGCCTCATACATTCTCTTCTGTTATTCCGACTTCTGACATGGCCCGACTCGAGTATTTGATTCACTTGATCGTGCCATGTCTTCCTCGGGCGTCCCCGGCTCTTCTTCCATTCACATTCGCGTCATATATTCTCCTTACACTCCTTTCTTCGTTCATTCGCTCTACATGCCCAAACCATCTAAGCGTCCCTTTCTTAATCTTGCTCACTACGCTACACTACATCAGCCTTGCATTCTTTACGAATTTCAACATTTTTCACTCGATCATACATGGTTTTACCACACATTCGTCTCAGAGATCTCATTTCTACAGCATTCAGTCTACTTTCATCCTTCCTCTGCCAGTTCCATGCCTCACTGCCATACATCAAGGTTGGTATCAGCACTCCATTGTGGACTGCTAGCTTCGCTTCCATGGACAACTTTTTGTTTGCGCCAACCGCGTTCAGTCCTCCGTTAATGGAGTTTCCTGCATTCACCCTTCTTTCAATATCCCTATCAGTCTTTCCATCTCTCGTAAACATACTTCCCAAATACACAAACTCATCAACCTGCTCCAAGTATTCATCATTCACAACTATATTGCATACTGTTTTCGTACTCTCTCTTTCAAACACCATGACTTTGGACTTATTTACATTCATCATTAGCTCATTCATCATACATACTTCGTTCATCCTAGATACGAGGGACTGTAGATCTTCCATACTGTTAGCAATCAGCACCGCATCATCAGCATACAACAGGCAACATACTTGCAGACTACTCATTTTCGCGCCCAGGCCCACCTCTTTCAATTCTTGCATACAATTATCCATGTATAGATTGAATAACCACGGTGACATTACGCAGCCTTGCTTAACACCTTTTGTGATGTCAAACCACCCCGTAAAATCACCGTTTGCCCTAACACATGCAACGCTTCCCTCGTACAGCGATGCGATTGCCTGTATAAGATTTGTATTCACACCATACTTAGACAACACCTTCCATAACTTTTTTCTGTCAACTCTGTCGTATGCTTTTTGTAGATCTACAAAAGCACAGAAAAGTTTCTGTTTTTTTGCCAGAAACTTCTCTGTGAGCATACGCAACGAGAAAATCTGATCCATGCACCCCCTTCCACTCATAAATGCGCCTTGCACATCCCATATTTTATCCTTTGTTTTCATTTGTACCCTTTCAATCAATATCCTACCATACAGCTTACCAACTGAACTTAGCAGGCTAATAGCCCTGTGATTTCCACATTCCATGCGTGACCCTTTACCTTTGTATAGAGGCATGATCACAGCCCTTCTCCAATCTAATGGGGTGTAACCCTCCTCTAGACACTGGTTAAAAAGTTTGCATAACCATGTGAGAATTATAGGCTATTTCCTTTAAAGTATTCAGCAGCAATATTGTCGAAACCAACAGCCTTACCATTCTCATACATCTAATTGATCTTTTAATTTCATCCATGCTAATTTTGCAAACATTCACCCCATCGTCATTCATACCCGACTCGCCACTGGAATCTCTATCACTCGGATTGCTTTCGAAGACCTCTTCAAAGTATTTCATCCATCTCTCTTTTATTTCTTTCTCATTCGTCAACATTTTTCCATCTTTCGATTTTATTACTTTCACACATCCACTTTCTGGACCATTCCGTGACCTTTTGACCTCCTTCCAAAATAGTTTAATATTTTCTTGGAAGTGGTTTGTCATTTTGATCCCCTCTTCCTCTTCCAGGGGTTTCTTTCGTTCTTTCACTCCATCACGTACTCTTTTCTTGCATCCCTTGTAAACTTCTTTCGCTCTATCCCTCTCTTCGCTAGAAGCACTGCCAGCTGCTATCAGAAATAACCACGCTTTCTTCTTCTCTGAGACCAGTGCTTTAATCTCATCATCCCACCATGCATCACCTTTCTTTCTACCTTGCGTACTTATTCCACATACCTCTCTAGCAGATTCACAGAGGCTCACTTTTATGTGGTCCCATGTTTCGTCTATGCTTAGACCGTCCATTACCTTATCATTCAGTCTCATCTCTACACAATTTTCATACTTACTTCTTACATTATCGTTTTGCAATTTTTCTATTTTGACTCTAGTTGGGGTCGACACCGTTTTCACTTTAGAGCGCCAGCCGCGGAAGAGGTTTACTCTCGACACAACCAGGAAATGGTCGGTTTCTATCTCAGCCCCTCTGAAAACTCTGGTGTCTGCGGTGACGGCTCTCAACCTAGAGTCAATTACTACAAAATCAATCATTGACCTCTCATTTCCTCTTTCCCACGTATATTGATGGAAAATAGTCGTTTCAAATATTCAATGCACACATTGAATATTATTGAAAAATTACACACAGCCTACCTTTGGTCATAGAGCAATGCACGCCACTGATAAATACATATAATGTTTAAAAAAATGCTTATAATTCTTTTTATTTAAGTAACTTTAGGGCAATTACTGTTGAGATGACGCCAAATTATTATTGATGATTTGAATATAAATTTATGCCATCATTTCTTTGACTTAATGTGCATAATTTTTTGATTGAAATACAAGTCAATAATTCGCGCACTTTGGACGATAGATTTAAAAAATATATATATTATTAACCT
This sequence comes from Halesus radiatus, assembly GCA_022606495.2. Classification (NCBI taxonomy): domain Eukaryota; kingdom Metazoa; phylum Arthropoda; class Insecta; order Trichoptera; family Limnephilidae; genus Halesus; species Halesus radiatus. The sequence goes on along the minus strand of JAHDVE020005348.1, from coordinate 18,610 downwards.
CCCAGCAATCTTGTTTTACTAGTTTCTAAATATTATGTTATTATAATATTACTGGGATCATTAAATATGTTTTCTTCAAAATATTTGTAGTCACCTTGTGGCGTCATTAATAAATTAATAAGAAAAAAATTCTTACCCCACTTTTTTAATACGTAAATATCTTTCGAGAGAAAAGCTTTCCTCATTAGGATAAACAGTATACTAAAAATAATGACAAGTATATAGACAAATGATAAAATAGAAAATTATAATATAAGAATAGAGAAATTACAAACATAAACAAAAATTAACAGTAAGTGATGACAGTAGGTTAGTAATTAATTAAAACTCTAAAAAATGTAATTAATATATGAATTTTAATTTTATTATTAATTAATTTATTTTTTAAATTTCTAATACATATTTATTATTTTAATTTATTTTTTAAATTTCTAATTCATATTTATTATTTAATATTTAATAATGTTTTTGTTTATAAAAAAATTAAATAATTAATATTAACAATAATAAAAAAAGTATTATGAAAAATATAAATATAAGCAAAAAGAGAGATAAAAGAGAAACAGCAGAAGATTCAGGCATTCAGCAGAGGAGAGTACAGGAAGATCGGCCAGTAGCTGAGTTGGCATCGTGTTTGGGTCCCACCCAGACATCGTGAGTTTGACTCCTCGACTGGTTAAGTCCTCTATCACGATACAAGCAATATCTTCCGCTTATTTAGGTAGTAGGAGATTTTATAATATTGTCAGGTTATTCGTAACCTGGGAATTTTTGTCTTTCTTCTAAAGAAAAAAAAATTGCCATACCTTTTTCGTGTTTGATTGGTGTAGATTAGGTTTCTATTTTATTTGTTAAAAAAAACGGGGGTTTAAAATAAGATAAAATTGTACTCTATCTCAAATATTTTTAATTAGTCATTAATTAGCTCCGTCCCGATTCTGCAAGGCGTGCGACGGATGACCTAGACAAGCACCAACCAGTAAGCAACGAGCAGTAGTCCGAAATATTATTATGGTCACACTTGTTCTCATTGCCCTTTTGTCTGCTAAAAAAATATTTGTTGGTTGGGAACTGCTTCGGAACGCTAGCAGCGCCGGTGTGTGGATAGGTATTGGGGTTACCCAAATTTAGCTAAACGTAATCTCCAGTTTACCGTATTTCGCATAATGTAGCATTATTATGATAGTATTATTCGCATAACCGATATGGAATCAATTCACAATAATGGTCGCAATACCGTCGATGGCAGAGTTCAAAATTATAATATAACCAAGCTTTTAATATCTCGTATTGCGTTTCTTATAAAATCCAGATGGCTAAAATGCCCATAAAACTCTCTTTAGATATATATTGTAATCTAAAACCATTTTGCATATTTATTTCAACTGTATTTTCTTAATTTGTGACCAGTGGCGGTTTTTTCTAAATAAAAAGGAGCGTTTGTGCAGTGAATTTCTATAAAAAAGGTTAGAAAATTAGATAAAGTTGTACTGTAATTTAACCACACTTTAAACACCGCAGCCTTTAAATTCCGTTCTAAAGAATCCACCTGTCCGAATATAACTGCTCACGAGCGAGTGCGAAATGAATCCAATAGGTGCGCTCATGAATTCAGCACGTACGAGACTTTCTGTTCTAAGAAATGGTTCTTACAAAACATACTAGTGGCGCTAGGACAACTAACATGCAAACCTTGGGAATCTACTGGCTGCTCGAGTGCGCAGCGACTATCAGATTTCGATAACACCAAATTTGTACGGAATTGCATTTTGCAAGAATCGACAGATTTTTTTTATCTGTGATTATCGTGTTTTAGTGATTTTTAAAATAAGTGAATAACTATAGATGTTACCTATTTTTTTATTCCCGCATTTCTAGAACTCGCTAGTATTTGGCAAGTATATCAAAAAATGAACATTGTAACATTACGTAATTCGAGATTTTCGCTTTTTTATACCTTACATCATATTCTTTAGCCACAGACGTTTTAATGAATCGCCGAATTGTATCTTGTTGCTAGGTCCGCTAATCGCTGGTGCAGTGATGTTATAAAATTCTTTAGACTTCGGGAAATATATACACATGGGTACGCGTATATGAACAAGACCAACATATAATTTTTCATGTACAGGGTGTTAAGAGACGTACCTGACTTACTTTAACCTTATTTGGAGTAAAAAATGTAAATGAAATTTTGGTGTCTGGTGATATTTTGATAGTTTTTATCAAAAAAAAATTACATGTCGTCACTGATCACTAAGCCGAGTAACCCCCCGGCCCCCCACCTCGACCCTACCTGTTTAATACCTACCAATTTTTTGTGTTTTTTTTTGTTAAAGTACGGTACGTCTCTTAACACCCTGTATATCTAGGATTTTTTTGGGTTGGAAAAAATTTACATTACACGCATCAGAAGCAATATTTTCTAGTTTTAGTGCCATTCTGGGGAAATTCTGGGTAATTTTTTAAACAACCGTGTGGAATTTTTTCTGTTTTATAACCGATAGAGCTCCCATTGAGATAAGCCACAAACCGCCACTGCTTGTGACGATATTGAATTTATAATTGAATGATTTAGTGCAGTTGTTGCAAACTATCGTCACATTTGATGTTATTAAAATCGTCGGTCAGCATCATTTGATTTTTTGATATTTGAACAGTCCCCGCTAAACGTCGATTCCCGGCAGATTTTATCTTTTGATCACATTGTGATTCGCTGTCAAACTTAACGGTCAAGATATTTAGATTGACAGCTGATAACAATTTGATCAAAAGATGAAATGGGCCTAGAATGTGGGGAAAATTTAAATGTCAAAAAATTGAACATGCCGCTAATTTGAAGAACTTTAAAATGTGACGTAAGTTTAAATCACTCAAATCTGGACGTATCACAGACGACCTGAAAGACATCAAGGATATGGAGAGACAAATAAGAGTGATATCCATTAGAGCAGGTATGCTGTCAAGGTGTTTTCACATTTTCAGCACAAACGTCAAAAGAATACTGCTCAACACATTCTGCACATCTCTGTATACGTTAGAACTCTGAGTGCATTACACTGCATCCCAATGGCAAAAGATAAAAGTCATCTACAATAATGCATATCGCCAACTATTCCGTTTACCAAGATACTGCAGAGCTAAAGAAATGTTACTGGAAGAACGAGTGCACTCTTTCGGGGCACTTTTCCCCCACCGCATGGGAAGCCTATGGTGCAGAGTACGCCAATTCAAGAATACCATCATTACTGCCACGGCTACATGATTGGAGTCTCCCTCGATAGCCCTTCGGAGACAGGAGACCGTCATATATCCACCATGAACTTTTTCATTTTTTTTCTCTCTTAGTTAATGAACTTATTTTGCATATTTTACTAAGTAATCTTTTTCTATTTTTTTCCTTTTTTTCTTCCTCTTATTTAACGTACCTATCGTTATTTATTAGTTTTTATTATCATACCTTCTGGAATAAAGAACTATTATTATTATTATTATTATTAAAACAGCCATTAACAAATATTTCTGAAAAAAATAAAGATTGTGTTCACCCCCTGAAGTTTAGTGGTGTTTTAATTTAATTTAATGGTAATTTTTCCCCTTTGAATCAAAACATAACATTATTTTTTATTTTCGAATAATTCCAGCTTTGATATCAGGCATTTGAGATAAATATTTCTATGTGTTTCTGTATAATGTGTTCATATTTACGAGCATCCTTGTATGGCTGGCGACTCTGAGACGTGCCAACAAACTTTCCAGGCCTCTCCACCTACATACACGCCTTTCCACCGTCGTTATTTCAAATTATTATCGTTCACTTTCAAACCCTTTAAAAACCGATCGTTTAAAATAAACTGAAGTTTTGTCGAACTTTAAAGTATAAAATTAGTTAACTGTTAATGCGTTTATTTGGTAGAATTCCATTTAATTAAAACTCCTTTAATGATAGAATTAAATTTACTTCAAATTTTATTTTTTTAAATATAAAATTTGTGCTGAAGTAGTAAAAACTCTCGAATGGTAAGCTCTGGCGTTATGAAATTTGCACAGGTTTTGATGACTGCGTTTTCTATGTAAACGCAGCTATTTTAGCTCGCTATGCCATTTACACCATGAGCTATTTATTGAGCGTTGAAACTTTTTTTAACTATTTGAAAATTAATCAATTAGTAAAAAAATTGGGTTAACATCTCGGGCGAAGCTGGGTAGTAAATCTAGTATTTTTTTTCTGATTTGTCATGCTTTAAAAATGTTGTTAATTTGAGATGCTCATTCAGTTTATATGTTGTTTTAATTACATCGTATATAATAATAATAATAATAATAATAAATGTTTATTCCGGTATGTGGGGAGGTTAGTGCAGTCCCACACATTCCATACAATAATATACATTCAATAGTTATAAAAAATATACAAAATATAAACATACATCACATCATAAAAATAAATAAATAAAGAAAAATAATAATTTAACTAAATAAGAGTAGGATAACTCCTTAAGGGTGCTGCGGCATTTATATTGTGAGGGGCCAATATATTTGTCCAGTATGCGTCGATGCTGGAGGCTGGACTGAGGCGGGCTTCTATGATGAGGATATTCCTGGAGCTGTTTATTCTTTCCCTCATTCCAGCTACCCTGGATCTTATAAGGGCTGCAAAACCGGAAACTCGCCCCTCCGTGAACATACTGGAAGCACTGCAGTATCTGGGGAGGCCAAACATTATGCGGAAGGCGTTATTGTACTGTACGCGAAGTCTTTCCATACTACTCTTTTTGTAGTTTGCCCAGAGTTCGCAGGTGTACAACGTTGCGCAGAAGGCAAGGAATAGAGTCCTTTTCACAGCGGTACTACAAAGGCGAAATCTTCTACTGAGCATATTCGATTTTACGCTGAGAGCTCGTCTTTGCCTATCAATGTCTTCATCATCCATCAGAGTACTGGTGATTATGTGTCCTAGGTATTTGGTTTCTTCAGTCACCTTCAGGATCACACCGTTCAGGGTAGCTGCAGGAATACGAGTCGGGCCTTGTCTATATCTTATGACCAACAGAGCTGTTTTATTGGGGTTATAAGACATGTTTGTTTCTTCAACAAACTCTTCGCAGATCTTCAGGAGAATGCGCAGCCCTCTTATAGACGGTGCCATTAGTACCATGTCGTCCGCATAACTGATGTTGTTCAAACACTGTCCTCCAATGTGGCAGCCTACCCTTGCATTGTTTAGCCTTTCAGTTAGTTCGTCCATGTAAAGGTTGAACAATATCGGGGACATGCATCCACCCTGTCTGACGCCGCTCTTTAGGAGGAAAGGTTCGGAAAGACCATCTTTCCACCTTACTAGGTTTTCCTGCTGTCTGTGCCACAAGTCAAGGATGTGTATCACCTCCGATGATATTCCTCTATCTCTGAGTTTAGCCCATAACAACGGGTGAGAAACCCTGTCGAAGGCCTTACTCAGGTCAAGGAAACATGCGTATGAGGTGGTTTTCTTATTTCTATAGTATTCTAGCGTTCTTTTCACAGTAAATATGGCTGCATCGGTAGAGGTCTGCTTTTTGAAACCCATTTGGTTGTCATTAGTTTCCATGCTGGGTCCGACTCGGTCCAGTAGTAAACGTTCGAATAATCTTGCGACGGCAGTAGCAATTGAGATCGGTCTATAGCTGTCCTGGGTGGTTGAGTCCGACGATTTAGATTTGAGAATGGGTGTTATTATAGTTCTTGTCATATTATTTGGTAAGTATCCATTCTTCAAAATATCATTAAATAGCCTCGCCAGCAGCTGTAAATTGGTCCTCCTGCGTGTTTAACGTGTTCAAAACTCAGTCCGTCATGGCCTGCTGACTTCCCAGTTTTCATGTATCTCATGGCGGTGTTAATCATGTCTACTGTGATTGAGATGGTGCTGTCTTCATTTGTGAAATGACTAGATGGTGATTCACTTGAGGAGATCGGGGAAGTCGGAGTAGTGGTTGAGAAATGTTCTGCGAAAATGTTTGCGATTGATTTAGCGTTTGTTTCTCCATTTATGTTGCTTGGAATTTTACACCGTATGTTACATTGTTTATTCGACTTATTCCAAAACTGTTTGAAGTCACGATTCTCTAAATCTCTAGCTATTTTATCCATCTGAATTTGTTGTGATTCTCTGTGACATTTTTTCAGGGCTAGTTTGAATGCTGCACGCTTTAACTTTCTTTCTTCCGCGATGGGGCCTGCGTGAGGTCTGCCATTCTCAATCCAAATCATCATTGCATGTCTAGATTCTGCGTATTTTTGTGCAACAAAATCGTTCCATCCGCATATTTGTTTGTATTGTGGTGAATTATGTTTACGACTGCTAAATGCTGAGATCGCCGCATTTCGAAGTGCGTCCACTATATGTGTGTATAGAGCATCAATGTTCGCACTTGCAGGGTTGCCACTTCCGTCGTACCATATTAGATCTTGTTGTATTTTTTGTAGAAATACTTGTGAATTTATGTTATACCTTTGGATATCGCGTGCATTTTTAGGATTCCATTTTGCTGGGTCGGTTTTCATACATGTATATATTTCGGTTGTTGGTATTCCGTCCGACTGTAGTATACCATATAGGGGCCCTGAGGTTACCCTCGAGTCAGGGCCTCTGTATTCTGTTTGTCATATCTGGGGGTGCTATGTGGAGGGTTTTTTGAGAGATAGAGACGTAAACCCGGGACTTGAAGATACCTACATTGTGATGTATACGAAAAACTGAGATGTTCGTGAGCTTTGCGTGATTTTCTAGGCAAATCTCCCATTTAATTCTCACATTTGTGACATTGTCTCCCTCGCCAACAAAATTCTTGGCTTTGTTCTCCGTAATGCGAGATCATTTACTAATGAAATTGCAATACGAAGAACGTTTGAAGCACTTGGTTGCATCATCTTGGAGTACAGTTCCATTATCTGGGTCCCTTCAGAACAGAACCATATTCTATAAATAGAAAGAGTGCAAAAGAGTTTTATGCGTTACGTTATGAGGTAATATATATTATCCATTCCTGTATGCATCCAGGAATGCTTGATTTCAACACATTAGAAGCCTGCCGAAAAATATATATATGTGGAACCATGTATCCATTTATGTGAAAAGAGGTAAACTTATAAGTTCATAACAAAAAAAATACTCGTGGGAGATCCCATGCACTGTTTTATGCCCCGAAAGCGATAACTTCTATTTACCAGAACACGACAATCAGCAAAGCGACTCAACTGCTCAATGATGCTGCAGTGACCGTTGACATTTTAAATATCATTTACAGATAATTTTGCGATTATCTTTTGACCCATGTCAAAAAATAGTTACAAAATTGCCCCCATGACTTTTTATATTTTACCTACCAACCATTCACTTCTTGCATGTTTGGTACAGATTATCATCTTTTCAGTATTGTTAAAATCATTAATTTACAAATGTTTACTTGTACTATTTGTTATTTCTATGCATGTTTTTTACCATTTGTCATTTAGTGTAATGTGTCTTAATCTCTGTAATATATTAGTGTACAATTGCTGTATCGAGACAACGAAAAAAAACCAAAATAATGTTCATGTAGGAAACGAGAGCTATCAGGTACTGAGCATTACAACAAGTAACAAAAAAACACGTTTACTTGCGGCTAATAATAATGTTACCGTACAACGGTGCCTTGCACGTGTTTGCAGTGCTTCCTGCCCGGGCACCGGCTCTAAAGGGATCAATAACGCTAGTTCCCGTTCTTCGGAATACCCTCCATTGTAATTCCAGTAAAACGGACAAAGATAACTATTATGGTCTCAATTTAAATCTAGGGGCACCAGTCGAGGCCCGCATTGTATCTTTCAATTGATTTATTAACATCCCACTTTTGTTACTGACTATTGTAATGCCACTATACACGACACCCTCTTTCGTATAGATTCCATACAGTTTGTCTTTCTATATTATGGTTTCCGTATTTAAAATAGGACTTGCTCTATTTTGACACCCATTTTTTGCCCAGTCTGGCGCGCATTATTTGACAGCTGTCATTGTTTTACGAACTTTTGTTTATTTCGGAATATATGTATTTAAAATATTGTTTAAAGGACTAAAAAAAAATATGTGACTGATTCTTCCATATTATTGATTTATGGTTATGTCAAGGGTGTCACCATTTTTTTTAACATTAAAATCCGTCCCAAAATATTATTTCTTCTTTAATGGCAACTATGTCTGTATGAAGTCGTAGGTATGAAAATAATGATCGTGTAATGGATTTTTTTTCATACTAGTCCCGATTTGGTTTCCATATGGATATGGGGATCGGTATGGAAATAAGTATCATGTAAAGAGTCCAGTAACTTTAAATATCCTACCTTGCATCAGGTGGGCTAGTTATGATTTGTTGATACGTTGTATACGATGAAGGTCTAATTATAAATCCAATGTTTCCACCTCGTCAGACTTCCATTTGTTTTTAGTCTTTTCTAGTTTCGACCCCAAAGGACAAAATTTTCGGCAAAAGGCCATTCCATACCCACTCAAAGTAGACTTTGATACAATTTGAAACCATAACGGTATCTTCAGATTAGTGTCCGAGGTACGGCTGTTTAAAATGTTGTAAATTTTTTACATTTTTAAGACTATTTTTTTTAAGAGTTTTTGTCAATTTTGACCCCGAAGGACTAATTTTCGGCAAAGGTCGTATCATATTTATTTAAAGTAGACTAAATTTTCTATAGTTTGAAATCAAAACGGTCTCTGTAGACCTTATAGTGTCCGAGATATAGCTGTTCAAAATTACGCAAATGACAATATGAATTGAACAGCTAAATCTCGGACACCGTTAGGTCTACAGAGACCGTTTTAGTTTCAAATTGTAGCATGTTTAGTCTAGTTTTTAAAAAGTAGGAATTGACTTTGCCGAAAAATTAGTCCTTAGGGGTCGAAATTGACAAAAAATTAACATAAGTCGAAAATTTCCCTCTTTTTATTTTCGAAACAGATCCGGGTCTGATGAGGTCGAAAAATTGGCTTTATCATTAGGCCTTCATCATATACCACATATTAACAAACCATAACATACTTTGATGCTAGGTAACCCCTTTTAGATGACAAAATTATTGGAGTAAAAGTTCTCATTGGTATTTTTTGTATAAAACGATAGTAACAGTGTACCTACCACTTTACAGCGCCCTTTAGGTGATTTTTCACAAAACGGCACTATACAAGTAATCCAATTATTATTATTATTATTATTATTACCAAATATAGCAATATATGAACAGAGGCAATAGATGTGTATGCTTACGGCCCTTCTCAGCAGCGGTGAAATTCACGTAAAAGTATTTTTCAATATTTGAAATGGCAAAAAAATCTGAACTGCCACTCGAACATTAATATATTTCGCTATTGATTTCTATCTTCGAATCAATTTTATATTTGCTAAATGCCTTATAATGAATATCTTAAACCTACGGTGGCGTGGGGAACAAAACTACCGCTCATAAGACTCTCGTAAATAGACTTTACGAGCGAGTTGTCTATGTCTATCCTCCTACGCGATCTCAGTCAGAATGTAGGAAGGTACTGAAATGAACGGGGCCCAGCGGCGAATGGGAATAATGAACAGGAGAAAGAGGGAATTGATGTGGGTCCCCGGGACCCACGACTTAAGGGTTAATAATTCGTCACAGGAAAGCAATATTGCTTTAACACAGCCAAAGCCATTTAAAAAACGCAGGTTTTTGAAGCTCGTATATCAATCAAAAAACGTAATATTGGCAAAACGAAGAGTTTTCTAACGTCGTAGAGTTCTTATTGTTCACTATAAAGTCACGGGACCCAGATAGTTCGATGCAGAAAAAAACCCTTTGGAATGGTGTACACAAAGTATTTTCGTTGGTAGCGGTGGTTACAGCAGTATTGCTGTCTTGCGACGAATTATTTATCTAATTATTTCGGCTAAGATATTCATAGCAATTCAGCTATGAATATCTATATATAAACCAAATGGCAGAGTTTTATTTCTGATTTAATTACGATTAATAGCATAAATATTCGATTAAATCGTGTACTGCGTAATACTTTAATGTCAATTTTACCCCTACTTAAGGAATATATTAAACTAGCTGATGTGTACCCGGCCTTGCTCGGGATTTTTTTGTTTGAATAAACTTATGAAGTTGTGAATTCTTGCTTTGTCATTAGGGTGCCATAATTGATTTGACAGCGAAAGTAACTATCTCCAAATAAAGAAACATTCATTTGAATATTTTATCTTAAGTAGGCACCTACTCGTGTTTTCCATTTTTTTTAAATATTCTACCCAAAAAAAACCTTCTTTTTTTGAATATCCAATCTGTGGCTAACCAGAGTGTTATATCTATGGGCTAACCTAAATAAAACGTGGCGGGTTCAATGTTTTTCATACTAATTTTAAAACGTTATAGCAACAGTTTTACACATTGGATTTCATTCAAACTACTTTCTAAACCTTCCCGGCACTAATAAAAATAAATTGTGCTATTTTAAACGAAACCGGTCCAGTGATTTTCCAGAACATCGAGGACAAACAAACAAAGTTACAAACTTATATATATATAGATAAGTTAATTACAGTAACCATAAAATAAATACTTACTAGGAGTGCCTTCGACGTAGATTTAAATGGAACCCCGTGTGCCTGTGAGTTAATACCTTTTGATTTAGCCCCTAGAGAGCCCAGTGAAAATACGTAAAATTCAGCATTCTGTCCTCTTACACTGCCTGCATTGTATATTGCCATTTCATTTGATCTAATTGCAGTGATGGTGAAATAATATTTTATTTTAGAAATTTAACCCCTGAGTGGACAGAGTTTTGGATCATGAAACACGCCCATATTGCATTTCTTGTATCCTTCTTTATTCTATGATTGTAACATACGAGTACATACACTGAGACATTGTGTCAAAGGAATATAATAGATTGTTTATTTTTTTTTTACCTACAAGCTACAACCACATTATTTTATAATGATGTTTCATTAAAGAATATTGTTAAAAATATATAATGGATGAATAATACAAAGGAAATAAATCAGAGAGATAAAAGAAAATAGCAGAAGGGAATACGAGCATCACCTATAGATAGATATAAAACTCAGACTAATTTTCAAAACTACAATGAAACTACTATCATTCTCTTATCCACATTTCTCACACATTCTCATTTATCAGCTCGCCTCAGAAATAAAGTGTATATTGCATTATAAGTGTAGATATTAATGATCTGTAGCAGTGTTACACAACCTGCAGCCCGCGAGCCTTTTTCTTGAATAAAACAAATAAAAATAAACATAATTAATTAATTGGCTTAATCTTGGGTCTAGAATTTTTTTCGCCTGTGGCGCTTTATGCGCGCTGTAATTGGTATTTTTAATGAGTTCCATTTTATAGTGGTACACGATGTTGTTTTTGAAAACATAATTAAAAAAACATTTTATGTGTTACACTTTATACGATATAAAGACTGGGGAGGTATATCACCACCCGGCTGGGCAGCGTTGTCAGGCGGATCAGGGTAAGGGCTGTAAGCGATTTATTAATGCATGTCTTGTAGAGCAACAAAAGTAACGAAAGCGAGCAATCGTTCGGATTTCCGGATGCTATGATTAAAATATTGAACGGTTTCCGTTCCGTTTTACAAAATACGAAAGGGTATAGCGACAAATTTGTCTGTCTTCGATATTTTTAATCACTATTCCAATATTACAAGTATATTATGAAATATCGATTTGAACTTGGATATGGAAGATTTTTCGCTTGGCTGAGTGATCGGTGATGACATTTGAACCATTTTTGGGGTGTATTTGAAAAAAAAAATCAAAAAATGTCACTGGAGACCAAAATTTCGTTAACATTTTTTACTCCAAATATGGTCAAGAATCACTGGTTAAAGTAAGTCAGGTACATCTCTCAACACCCTGTGTGTATATGTTTGTTTGTTTCATTATTACGTATTATCTCTCTTGAATGAGTTACGGGGTCGAATTTAAGATAGTAAAATGTAGTTTTTTTAATAGTCACAATGTGGTATACTTCAACATGACCTCCGAGGTGACCCGAGGGAACAAAAGGTTAAATTATGTAAAAAAAAAAACGAAACGTACTGGGAACAAAAATGGAACATTCGACTTCAGTTACAAAACGTTCAAATTTGAGCTCAATGCTGTGACTACCCCAATGCTATTTTGCTTTGTTCTACGACCCAAGTTCCAAACAATATGTTCATATTTTCTTGAATCGTTTTTGGAATATTATGCCGTGTTGCGCTTCCTCCTCCTTTAGCTATTAGTGAAAGGGGTAGGGGTAGTTAAAACAATATTAATTCTTAACAATTATATTATTTCCACCTTAAAATTACACCCGGCTTACTAGAAGAGTTACCGGCTTACCGAGCAAGACCGGGTACACGTCAGCTAGTATTTTATATAAATAATCTGTTAATTAATTATACTGGGTTATACAGATTAACAATCCAATTATAAATACTCTGTTACATACATAATACAAAAATGATACGCAATAAATTAATATCTCGAATGAAAGAAGAAAAAAGAAGTAGCAGAAGAGAATTTTCAAGCAATATAGAGAGATATAAAACTCGCTACTTCTCTAAACTCCTCCAAAATTGAAACCAGAAAACAACACATATCAACAGAAAACCACAATAAAATTCATCATATTCTGTTATCCAGATTTTGTAATAAATATGCATGGTTTTTTTGTATCAACAAAATTCATACCGTGAAACCACACTATTAGTTTAAAACCACAATCGAGGTGTTCTAATAGCCACTTTACCTCGTCAGCTAACTTCGGAAATTAGTGTTTATTTGATTTTTTCCTAGTGTATCAATGATCTATAGAAAACTATGTTTCATCAAGTGCCGCTAGCACATAAAACACAGCTAACAATTCTTTGAAATAATAAATTAAATAAAAGCCCTACAGTAGCTATAGGCAGCCGGCTCACTGGGTAGAGAAGATTATCTCCACATTTATGCACCTCTAACCATAGTTGGTTGACACATGAAGAGGGAGAAATGTTCTCTGACACTGTACACAAAAAAATGTACAATACGATATATAGAAATGTATCCACGTACTTCGCATTAATACTCCTAAATTCAGACCACAAATCTACGATACCATTTCAAAACCCCAATTAAACTACTACTGTCATGTATATTCTATTATCCACATTTCGATACCTCCTTCAGCCAGGTTCAGCAGTGTTGTGTATATTGGGTTTTTCCCAAGTGTATCAGTGTCAGTATCGCCCCGGCAACTGGCGACTGTTGGAGCTTGACCGCGGGAGCATTGGGCCCTGTCCGGCCGCGCCGGAGAGCGTGGGACAGCTTACACACTTGCGCAGCTTTCAAGGTCTACGTCTTGTGTTAGTCTATCGTTTCGTCTCAATCTAATCTATTCTATTTATGGGCTATTATTTGTTAGATTTAAAAAATATATATATAGCAAAGTTATTGGTAATGTTTTATAATTCTGTGAACTCGGAATACAAATTAATGTCGGTATAACTTTGATTGGTGATGTTTCGTACTTTTTATGTTTACACATAATTTTAATTGAAGGTGCTACGAAGGACTTGTCATTTATCCGTTTAACACAGGTGCAGCCAGGAGACACGCAAAAGGGGTTCCCAATATTTGTACATGTTTGTCATTTTTCGCAAGGGGGCGGGTCGTTTTTAAGATACGTTTTGATCGTCAATAACTACTTAGCTGTGGAATTATTTACCGAATTTTGTATTTCCTCCCTCCCTCACTATATACTTTACTTCCTCCAGAGTACTCCCTTTAAAGGTTCAATGCTTACTCCCTCCTCTCCTAGAGACTCCACACATTAACCATTTTTTTTTATTGTGATAATCTCAGACTATGACTCGGAACTGTCTGAAGCCAGTTTGGTTATGACACTCCCGATGTTGAGGAGTGCTGAGAGTGCCGTAACCCAATTGCTTGCTTACTGAGTGCTTGGGGATGCCATCATCCTACTGGCTCCGGACAGTTGGGATTCTAGTGCGGAATTCACATAAAAAAGGAGGGAGGGAATGAAGAAATGGTAAAGAAACGGACTATTCAGATATGATGAATTAGACGCGTTTCCATCTTCGATGCAGAAATCAATATCATTTATTTTTTCTTCATCTTCTTCACGGGGTTTCTGGCGTCCACCCATCAGAAGCCAACGTCTATCTTCAGCGCATGTCATCTGTGGGCGACCTCTATTTATCTCACCCGACCAAAGACACGGTTCGATGATATTAGAATTCCAATGGCCATCCGTTAGTCGTGATACGTGCCCAGCATAGTTCCGGTTGATTGGAAATTGTGACGGTAATTTCGCGTACCTTTGACTTACTCCTGATCCATCAATTAGCATTTATATCTCGCCAGGAGATACCTAGCATGGCTCTTTATTTGAGATTAGAAAAATAATACATTCGTGCAGAAAGAAGTAAATGAAATAAAACTGACGTGACATTAAAATCCAATCATTGGTTTTGGCATATGGATTACCGGAGGGAAAATCCGGAAAACACAGTTTATGCGGAAAAAATTAGTAGACAGGGTTGGGCTAGTTACTAGCCCAAAGTAGTTTAAGGATATTTCTATTTTTGAAACTGTTAATACATGGTGGAATTCCATTATAGTATATTATAATAAAACAAATTTAAAACTTTTTTCCACTTTAATTTTTATTTGACCGTAACCGGGTTTCAGCTCGTTAGAGCCATCTTCAGACTGGTATGTTGTGTATAAAAACCATAGATTTAGAATAATTTGTACCAGTCTGAAGATGGCTCTAACGAGCTGAAACCCGGTTACGGTCAAATAAAAATTAAAGTGGAAAAAAGTTTTAAATTTGTTTTATTATAATATACTAGTTTAAGGATATTATATTCCTACCGTTGAGAGTTCCGTTGTGCCCCGCCTTTCCGTTACATGCGCCGTTTATGTTGCCGTGATAAGTAAAAACACATTAATTACCATTTGAGTCATTCTTCTGAACGAAAGGTAGTATTTTGTTTAACCTTTTAGCACATTACAATTGGCTAAGGCACTGATGTACAAAACATTTATTCTATATTATCATTAGAAATAAGGTTTGTAAAAATAATGATATCTATTGTAAATATGCGTTTTTCTGTTTTTACTTACCAATGGTGAATTGTTTGTCACGTAATTGTAGTAAGTAAAAAAAACAGTATAATACTTTATCGTGTTTATAAGTTTAACAAGATTTTCACCTCTTTGCGTCTTTGTTTTATGTATAAAACAGGTTTTAGAACATTAGAAATACCAAAAATGCAACGAAAAAACTCCCCTCAAACGTTAATAATCTACGTTATAATAACACCGCCATGGAGTGTAAAACAGTGCGGCGGGAGAATGTATTTCAAGATAGATAAAAACACAACACGTTCGTAAATGTATGTATAAACGCAGTAATTTAAACAAAAGTACTGTCTTTTTTAACTTACCAACGGCGATGAAATTGCGATAACATCAAAAACAATATCATTTTTTTTAATACGACAAACGAGTTAAATTAAATTATGTCTTATGTAAAAAATAATAAATTCGATACGTCAGAACTCTCCATGTTCAACAAATTTTTTGGTAATTACTGTGTTTTTACTTACCACAGCAACATAAGAATGATCCAAATACGAGAGAATGCGCCAAAGTTGGTGTTAGAATTTAGAATACACAAATTCATAATAAAAAAAAACACAGTAAACACGCAACAGTGGACCTGTTTGATAAGATGAAATTCGGGTTCATAATTTTGCATAACTTAATCACTTTCACAGATTTTTTCCCGACCCGTATCGCTAAACTTGGCAACCGGATGATATTTAAATTTCAAGTTTCTATATTTGACGTAACCAGAATTTATACGTCTACATTATAAGACATTTTTCCAGTGCGGTAACCACTTCTTTTGCCTCTCCCTTTTTATTGATATGTTCTGGTTTTTTAACCCGGCTCCGCCCGCGTTTTGTTACCATTTATATCATGTCACCACTCGACCAAAGACGATATATGTATATTTTTGGAATGACTTATTGAAACTAATATATATCCCTTACCTCTACCTCTTCGTAATATATTTTTAATCATTGTAGATAATATTAACAACTTTTAAAATGAATCATGAAACCGAAAACACACAGAAAAAAAAGTTTACGGTAGCAGCTGGAACTCGAACCCGGGACCTCGTGGTCTATCCGGAATCTTGCGCTCTAATCCATTGAGCTACGGCTACCCTAATCCGTCCCGTCATTTTTATCGGTATATGATCGTCCCAGCTGGTATATACCGTTATCTTTTTTCTTTTCTGTGTCTTTTCGGTTTCATGTTTCATTTTAAGAGTTGTTAATGTTATCTTCAATGATTAAAAATACGATATTTTTCGTTTCATTCCAACAATCCATTCATTTCAACTAACTAACTAACTAACCATCACGCCGTTTCCATCGAGGGGAGGCAGAGAGGATAGACCGTCACACAAATCTGTTTTGGCACACGCTCCTTGCTTCATTTGCATTCATGTATCGTCTCATACATACTATTCTGTTATTCCGACTCCTGTGAAATGACCCTACTCAAGTATTTGATTCACATGTCTTCTTCGTGCATCCCCAACTTCTTCTACCATTCACTTTCGCGTTATATATTTTCCTTACACTCCTTTCTCCGTACACACCTTTCTCCTTATATTCCTTTCTCTGTACGTCCGCTCCACATATTCAATCTATCTAAGTGTCATTTTTTTTAAATCTTGTTCATAACTCTTTTTTCAGCCTTGCGTTCTTTCCGAATCTCCACATTTGTAACACGGTTTTACTATACTACATACGCCTAAGGGATCTCATTTCTGCGGCATTAAGTCTACTTAAATATTGTTAATTTCATCACCAGTGACATGAAATTGTCCATGACATGAGAATTCATTCCCAGGAATAATTTCCTGTCACATTCAGTGAAAATCCTTCCATAGGTGGTTCAAGTGCAAGAAATTTAAAAAATTCTCTCTTGTTTATAAATTACCGTATTTTTAACCACACAATAAAACACAAACATTGGTTAAAGTAAATGGACGTTATCGTGTGTACTTACCTACCTGGTTGTTATTTTTACGGAATCTTCAATGGATAATAGCGTTGGAATGCAAACGACAATATGATCATCAATTTCCAACACAACGTTCTGCAAATGTATGTCTTTTTATATTTCTCGCCACTGAAGGGATAAACGGATGGAAGTGTGTTGTGGGCGTGTCTAGTATTCCCAAAGTATGGTCAAGCTCCTTTATGGGCTCCATACTGGTCGTCTTTCCACATGGATTCGGTATGGAAAATAATAGGTAGGTACTTGTTCTATTTTTGAAACCGATTTTTTTTCCAGTATGACAGCTGTCATTGTTTTACGCAATGCGTGGAAATGTTGCGTGTTTTTTTCGAAATATGTTTAAAAAAGTCGTGGATATGGAAGTAAGTTTTGTGTAAAGCTAACTTTACTTGTGAAATTTATAAAACTTTTTCAAATGTCGAATTTCTTTCTTGAACAAATAATAGGTGTAGAAGCAAAGGCAGCGATGTACAAAGAAACGGTTCTTTGGCGTCATTGTAGACTTTCCATTGATTCTTTTACAGAAACGGAGAATCTTGGGTGCCAAAATGTATATAGTAAGAACCATTTGGAGCATGCATCTCCAAATGTATCTACATATTCATGAAATTATTATCACCTTTATAAGGCACTGAACGTGCTGGCACCATCATACTTGAATGATCTTTTCGTGAGGGACAATCTTACTCAGAGACGACTCACGCTTAGGTCGGCCAAGTCTTATGCGTCGAACAGACTGGTTGAACCGTCTCGTGCGAATGCTGCAAAATTTGGGGACAGAACTTTTTATGTTCTGGTTTCACATTATTGGAATGATCTTCCACTTGGTCTGAGGTCAGAAAGCAATATGGAAATCTTTAAGAAAAGTCTAAAAACATGTCTTTTTAACAGGGGCTACGCATGTTAACAATATGTAAAGCACCCCATGAGGTGATTTTAATCAATAAACGGCGCTATGGAAAAGTTTACCATTCATTAAAAATAAATAAATTATTATTAATTGATAAACTAAAGTTCTTAAAAACTTAAGACAAGATTTTTGTGCATAGCGCAAAGGGTAACAATTATTTTATAAACAATAATTATTAGCCTGAAACACTCATCCAAATTGAAAAAAACCTTTCCGAGCAAAGATAAATGTCGCCGACAGGACTCGAACCTGCACCCTTCTGATGTATTATTATTATGTATTATTCACCAATAAAATGTAGACATAATTTGTCTCGAAGCCATCTATTTGAGGGATTTAGCTGTTACAAGCCTTTCTCATACTAATAAAGTTGGTTGTTTACAGGTGAAAATATAATAAAAACAGTAATTATTGAATGGAACACTAGTATATATTGATTAACTTGGCGGGTTTGCGATAAGCCGACGTAGTTCAACGGTAGAGCATCTGACCGGACATTAGAAGGGTG